>CAXBUK010000074.1:12500-25000 GCA_963978885.1 Nemotelus pantherinus | reverse complement strand
ATTTTGCTCCGTCTGACACGCCACTTCTAGAGGGCATATATATATATATATATATATATATATATATATATATATATATATATATATATATATATATATATATATATATATATATATATATATACATATATATATATATATATATATATATATATATATATATATATATATATATATATACATATATATATATATATATATATATATATATATATATATATATATATATACATATATATATATATATACATATATATATATATATATATATATATATATATATACATATATATATATATATAGTTACATATATATATATATATATATATATATATATATATATATATATATATATATGTATATATATATATATATATATATATATATGTATATATATATATATATATATATATATATATATATATATATATATATATATATATATATATATATATATATATATATATATATATTCACGGGAGCCAGTGTTTACCTTAGCGCGACTGCACTCTATATATATATATATATATATATATATATATATATATATATATATATATATATATATATATATATATATATATATATATATATATGTATATAGTGTAGTTTATACTAACGAAACACTACTGCGTATTATACAAACTACTTTATTGATTATACTTAATTTCTACTAATAACAATTTGATTCATATATACAGCCTTGGCCAAAAGTATTAGGCACCCCTTCAAAACACATGTAATTTGAAACGTGTGTTAAAATTGATAATTTCTTATTATATTTACGATACTGGTTTGTCCAAACAATAATAACAGCGATAAACGATCTTCTTTGAAGAGCCATAAAACATCTGGCGTGCAAATTCCAGGAAATGGGGTATTTGAGAAATTGTTGAAAATATTTTGTCAGTCTTCAATTGTTACTTATAGGGTAAGGTTGCTTGTTTTTGTGATTAATTTGCAAACTAGACACTCTGTGCAATACAATATGCCTAAAACGAGTGAACTTGGTATTGAAAAACGCTGTAGAAATCAGTTTCTACAGGAACAAGGCAAATCTAAAGTTGAGATTGCCAAGCTAGTGAAATGTTCTCGGTGCGCAGTGCAGTCTGCAATCATGCGGTTTGCGGAGACCAGTTCTCACTGAAACTGAAAATAAGCCAAGAACAGGCAGAAAACGCGTAACTTCAAAACGCCAGGACAGAAAACTTGTCCGCGACTCTTTGAAGGAGCGTAAAAAAACATCTGCGCTTGCTTCTAGCCTGTCGGAAAACTTGGGGAAAGTAATAAGTGCTCGATCGGTAAGAAGGCGTCTCACAGAAGCAGGCTTGAAAGGTTGTAAAGCTAGAAAGAAGCCGTGGCTTTCAGCAGCGAACAAAAAAAATCGCTTGGAATGGGCTCTTCAATACCAGCATTTCACAGAAGAGGATTGGGCAAATGTTCTGTGGTCCGATGAATCTAGTTTCCAGGTAAGCTTAATTATAACCTTTTTCAAACAACAATAACCGTAATTTTTTACGGAGGCCTTGATTTCAGAAAATTTTTCAAAAAAAATGAAACAGGTTTTTTGTATTTTCTAACAGGTATTTGGAACACCTGGTGTGACCTTTGTTAGGCGGCGCGTTGATGAGGAATATCATCCAGATTGCGTGGTGCCTACAGTTAAACATGGAGGAGGCAGTATCATGGTTTGGGGTGGCATGGCTGCTGATGGAGTTGGCGAGATGTTCGTTTGTGAAGACCGTTTAAACAGTGAAAAGTACATAAATATGCTGGAAACTGTACTAATGACTTCGTTAACGCGCATTTTTGGTGACACGAATCTACGTGGAGTCAAATTCCAACAAGATAATGCTCCTTGTCACAAATCGGCGATTACGATGCGCTGGTTTAGAGACAACAATATCGAAATATTAGATTGGCCAGCGCAGTCCCCAGACCTGAACCCTGTTGAACACCTCTGGGGTATTCTGAAGCGTAACATACAGAAATACACCATCACATCAAAAGTGGCGTTAAAAACAGCTTTGGTACACGAGTGGAACTCCATAAGTACCGCTGACTGTACAAAGCTCGTTAGGAGTATGCCCAAGAGGATTGCTGCTGTAATAAAAGCAAAGGGTGGGCCCACAAGATATTAATGTAATAAGTTTAATTTCATCGATACATAATAATTTCGAAAAAAAACTTTGTTTTTTTATTTAAACAAAAAAATATTCAGTTTCTTACAGGGTGCCTAATACTTTTGGCCAAGGCTGTATATTCATATATATAGATTTATATATATATATATATATATATATATATATATATATATATATATATATATATATATATATTTATATATGTATATATAACTATATATATATACATAGTCGTGCCATAAGTTCTGTCATACGTATATGGGCAATTTTTGTATAAATGAAAAAGAGTTTTTGACAAAGGAAAATATATTTTATTTTGGCATACTAATGGAAGTAAAATAAGCAACAAATTATTCAAAGTGGCCGCCTTTAGCCTTTACACAGCTCTTTAATCTGTTGGGCCAATCATCGATAGCAGTACGCACTGTTTCTAGCGGAAAATTAGCTACTGCTTCTGTCAAAGATCGCTTAAGGCTCTCGATATTTGGGTGTCGTCTCGTGCACACCATGGACTCTAACTCCGCCCACAATTTGTAGTCCAGGGGACTCAAATCTGGGCTCCCAAAAGGCCATTCCGTCGCCCTTATAAACTCTGGAATATTGGTTTCCAACCACGCTTGTGTGGTTCGAGCTTTGTGGGCTGGCGCAGAATCTTGCTGGAAAACCCAATGTCGGTTGTTGAATAGCGTAGAGTTCAGCGGCTTCACACATCCCTCCAGGATGTCCGTTTGATAATTTTTCGCTGCAGTTTTTACGCCTTTTTCGCAAAAATGAAGCTCGGTGACCCCTTCGTAGCTGACACCCCACCATACCATGACTGATGCTGGATGATGTCCTCGCTGTACCCTAGTGGCAACTTCTCGGGCTTCTCTGGAGCTGTGGGCATACACCTTATCATTTTGGCGGTTGAAATGTTCCTCCACCGTAAAAATTTTTTCATCGGTAAATAAAATTTCTCGATGTTTGTTGTTGCCGTACCGCCGAAGGAGCTCTTTCGATCTGGTGCTCCTAATTTGCTTCAACTGCTCAGTCAGCAAATGTCCCGTTGATCGTCGAAAGGCACTCATCCTGAGGTCCGATTTTATGATGCGAGACATACTTCGGGTGGAGATGTTCATCTCTCGAGCAATGATTCGTTGTTTGCGAAGCGGATTTCGACGAATTCGACTCTCGACCGCTTTGATGGCAGCAGAAGAACGTACATAACGCGGACGTCCAGAACGAGGTCAACCTTCAATAGTCTGGATCTCGTTATATCTCTGGATCGCACGATACACAAATCTTTGCGTTATTTTTAACGGGCACAACAACTTGAAAATTTCACTCGCGGATTTTCCACACTTATGTAGTGCAATCACTGCAATTCGGTTTTCTATTACACCCCATTCCATCTTCACACGTTAACGAACAAACTTTAAATGATCATCAACTGTCAACAACATTATGACGTTTATAAAACTGGCCGATATTGAAATGTCACTCATAAAATAAAGTTGTTGCCAATGTGAGAAATTATGTGACAGAACTTATGGCAGGACTAAGTATATATATATATATATATATATATATATATATATATATATATATATATATATATATATATATATATATATATATATATATATGTATATATATATATATATATATATATATATATATATATATATATATTTATATATAATTATATATATATATATACATATATATATATACATATATATATATATATATATATATATATATATATATATATATATATATATATATGTATATAGATATATATATATAGATATAGATATATATATATATATATATATATATATATATATATATATATATATATATATATATATATATATATATATATATATATATATATATATATTGTGGCGCACTTACACTAGTTGCACCACTACCATCGCGAGAGGAGAAAGCTAACTTGATTGCACTCGCCTCCGCACTAGTCCATCGACGAAAATCGTGCACGTCGCACCAACGCAACATCGACGAACCTTTTCGAATTATTTTGAATCAAATTGTTATTAGTAGAAATTAAGTATAATCAATAAAGTAGTTTGTATAATACGCAGTAGTGTTTCGTTAGTATAAACTACAAGTGGTGACCCCGAGAAAAGTAGCATTCCATTATCATCGAAATTCCATTATCATCTGTGTTAAAAAGTGGTGAAGACGACGTGTGCAACGATAACATGGAAGAGCTTCGAAATCAAATTGAAGAGCTCCATACCTCATTGAGCCAAATTCGTCAGCAGCAAGATGGACCATCGAACATACAAAATCAGCAATCAGATGCTCATTTTTTCCCAGTGACAGAAGTAAAAATGCAAGCATTTTACGAGAACGATCCGGATTTGTGGTTCACAGTTATCGAATCGCAGTTTGCAGCTCGCAAAATTACTAATGAAAAAACCAGATTTGTGTATGTGGTGTCTAATTTGAATTGTACAACGGCATCTCAAGTGAAAGATATCATCAAATCTCTATTTATGGAAGGTCACTATGAGAAATTGAAATCTGCCTTGATCAGCATTTACGCAGAGAGTGCAACCGAGAAGTTTCGGAAGTTAATTTCAAATACTGAAATCGGTGACCAAAAGCCATCACAATATTTGCACCACATGAAATCGTTGGCAGACGAATCTGTTTCTGACGAACTTATTAAAACACTATGGATTCAACGATTGCCATCATCATCACGTGCTGTTTTATCAGCATCTAAGGATAGCTTAGATAACCTTGCGAAAATGGCTGACAAAATGTGTGAAGTGTCTGATAGGTTTTGCGTTTCATCCATTGAAGATGAAGTACACGGCATATCAGCAAGGCTCGAAAAAATTGCAAGCGCGATAAAAAAAATCATTCAGACCGTATTATTGCTCTAGAAAGAAGTAAGCTTGTATCTCGTCGTGATAACACGCCGAAAAATCGAAGTCGAAGTAATTCGGGGAGCAAGTGTATTAGTTTAAAAAACGATAAAAAAAAATGAAAATGAACTCTTTTGATACCACTACAAATTCGATGACAAAGCTCGACACTGTCGCGAGCCATGTAACTATACAACAGCAAAAACCAATAAATTGAGTGTCGGAACAGACGGCGACACTCAGTGGTGATTCAACAAAACGTCTGTTCATTTATGATAAGCGATGCGGGAGAGAATTTTTGATAGATTCGGGTGCTGATCACTCAATACTTACACCTACACAAGCAATGCGATACAAGGCCAATACAGACGGGAGCAACGACGACGATGATGTGTGCGTACGCTATTATGCAGCAAATGGATCTCGTATTCGTACGTATGGAACCAAGTAAGTTTGAACCTTCGTTGCAACTTCACGTGGCGGTTTACCGTAGCAGACGTCACAGCATCAATTATAGGAGCGGATTTTTTACACGAGTACGGTTTGTTAGTGGACATCAGAGGAAAGCAATTAATCGACCGTAATACTGGTCTTACGTCAAAAGGAACGCTTCGAACAATCGAAATGCCCAAGGTATCATGTTTTAGTGTTGATAATAAATATGATTTTCTTTTTGATGGTTTTGAGGAGCTTTTGAGCGATAAGCCGTCATCGAAACTAAAAGAGAAGGCGAGTTTTACGCATCATTTACAAACATTCGGTCCACCAGTGACAGCTTGTGTGCGTCGTTTGGCCCCAGATAAGCTGGTTGCGGCAAAAGCCGAGTCTAATGAGCTCTTAAGATTAGGGATTTGTCGGCCGTCAAAAAGTAACTTTGCATCGCCGCTACATAGGGTAAGAAAAGCAAATGGTGAATGGCGCGTATGCGCAGATTACCGATTTTTAAATGCGAAAACGATTGTGGACAAGTATCCAGTACCACATCTACGCGACTTCCAAAACAATTGATACGGGAAGAATTTTTTTACGAAAATCGACCTACGAAAAGCCTTCCACCAAATCCCTATGGAAGAAAAAGACATTCATAAGATCGCTATTATTACTCCGTTCGGACTACATGAGTTTCTTTATATGACTTTTGGTTTGAGAAATACGGTACAGACGTTTCAAAGAATGATCGATGAAATTCTTCGTGGACTTGATTTTGTATTCCCATACATCGACGGTATCTTTATTGCATCTTGATGAACATATTTTCCATATACGAACGGTTTTCAAAAGACTTAATGAATACGGACTCAAAATAAACCCTGAAAAGTGTGAATTCGCGAAGAAAGAAAGACATTTTTTAGGACATTTGGTTTGCCCAGAAGGAATAAAACCGTTACCCGAAAAGATTAACGCGATTTATCGATTTCCAATACGAAAAATAGTGTCGGAACTACGCAAGTTCCTAGCAATGATTAATTTTTGTCGCCGTTTTATACCGAAAGCGCCAGAGATACAGAGACGATTACAAGTACTTATTCCAGGGAATAAAAAAATGATAAGACGAAAATAGACTGGAGCGAAGACGCGTCCAAAGCATTTGATGAATACAAGCAAGCACTATCAAATGCAGCAATGTTAGTTCACCCAATGGCGAATGCTAAACTAATTGTAGCAACAGATGCAAGCGCAACAGCCATTGGAGGGGTTGTTCATCAAATCCAACAACTAAAGCCCTTAGGATTTTTTTCAAAAAAGCTTGAACCAAATGAAGTAAAATATCCTACGTATGATCGAGAGCTACTGGCGATATACCGCACAATACAACATTTCGAGTATATACTTGAAGGAAGAAAGTTTGAAGTATATTGTGACCATAAACCGTTGTCACATTCGTTCACCAAGAAACCACATAAAGAGCTTCCACGACGCATCGAGCAATTGCATTACATCAGCCAATTTACGACTAAGATTGTCCACTATCAATTGAACTAGATGTTATCTGGAACCGGCAAGAAGACGTCATTATTACTTAAATCAGTTGTAATTCCAAACAGCAACTCAACAATAATCTGCGATGTTTCAGGTACACGAATTCGACCTTATATTCCTAATGAATTTCGTTTCAGAGTGTTAGAGAAACTACACTCCCTAAGCCATCCGTGCTACAACTAAATTAGTCCAAGAACGTTTCATTTGGCCAAATTTAAGGAAATCTTGTGAACAGTTTGTACAACGTTGCATCGCCTGCCATAAAACAAAAATTCAACGGCCTTCACGGGCACCAGTTACACCCTACGAAACAAATTGCAATCGACATCAATATAGACATCGTTGGACCGAAGTTGTTCCGTTGATAAATATTGCAGCTGAAACTGTAGCTAAAGCCCTCATTTCTGGATGGATTTCACGCTTTGGCGTTCCACTTCGTATTTCGACCGACCGAGGCAAACAATTCGAAAGCCAACTTTTCAACCAACTCAATAACACGCTAGGAATACGGCATTTGAGAACCACGTCATTCCATCCACAGGCCAACGGCATGATTGAAAGATGGCATCGCTCGTTTAAAATTGCATTAAAAGCGAAATTTACAAGCAACTGGATTGATGAACTCCCTTTAGTACTTCTAGGCTTACGAGCAGCTATCAAGGACGACATTGGAGCTTCGCCAGCTGAACTTACTTATGGAAAATCGTTAAGCTTCCCTGGCCAATTCTTCGAAGAACCACGCAGCAGTCCCGTCGACAGTGAATTCTTAAAGAATTTCAAACGCATAATGAGTGACATCAGACCACGAGAGCCAACCTATCATGGTAGACCCAAAATCTTCGTACACCCCAATCTAAAAGATGCTAAACATGTTTTCATTCGAGACGACGCTCACAAAACGCCACTTCAAGCACCTTACAAGGGCCCGTACAACGTCATACGAAGCGGCGAGAAAGTTTTCAAAGTCAATATCGATGGTAAACCAAATACTGTTAGTATTGACCGCCTGAAACCGGCCTACTTATTATCCAACGACGAAACGGGAACATCCGATGCGAAAGCAAAAAATATGCAACAACCGGAAAGAACAACCCGGTTTGGTCGGAGAGTTCATTTTCCTAAACGACTCCGCTATTAGAAGGGCAGCTGTGTGGCGCACTAACACTAGCTGCACCACTACCATCGCGAGAGGAGAAAGCTAACTTGATTGCACTCGCCTCCGCACTAGTCCATCGACGAAAACCGTGCACGTCGCACCAACGCAACATCAAAGAACCTTTTCGAATCAAATTGTTATTAGTAGAAATTAAGTATAATTGTAATTACCGGCACATAACAAACTCTCCTTTCATAATATAAACTTTTATTCAAACAAAACCAACACTACAATTCAATTCAATGCCGATACTTTTGTGCTTTGTTAGCAAATACGCGACGAATGATGATGGCTCGTTTCGAAATTGTATGTGCTCTAAATCGTGGCTGTCTCTCTCGTGTCTGAATTGCGACTGACCGTATTTCATCACAACACTCCCCCCTCCGTAAATCAATCAGATTTACCAAACGTCAAGGCGGCAACACGGTTCGCTGGCCGACGAAACATACCGGAAGGAGTTTTGACTTCGACTATACGAATTTGACCGTCTTTGGCCGGAAACACTTGTGTGATGCGTCCCTTTTGCCATTGGCTCCTGGGTATAGCTGGATCGCACACGATGACGACATCATTCACTTTAAGCGGTGTATGTTTCTGGCACCATTTCGGACGATGTAACAATTGCGGCAAATATTGACCAACCCATCGTTTCCACATTCGGTTTTTGAGATCTTGAGCGATACGCCACTGTTTGTTAAGGCATATCTTTGCATCATATGGCTGCGGCGTTTGTGTCGAGTTGGCGCAACCAATCAGGAAGTGATTTGGTGTAATCGGCTCCGACTCTTCGCTTTCAATTGGCACGTCAGTGAGCGGTCGCGAATTAATAACGTTCTCCGATTCAATCAGAACGCTTCTCAACGTTTCAAGTCTCGACGTAACATCTTTAAATGTATGCTGAAGGAGACGTTTCACAATTTGAATGAGGCGTTCCCAGCATCCGCCCGAACTGGGGTTGGCAGGACAGTTGAAGATCCATTCAATGTAGTTGTTAGTGCCCTCACGTTGGATGCGGTCGACGTCAAACATTTGTTCCGCTTTCTTTAACTCTCTTTGTGCACCTATAAAATTGGTGCCGTTGTCACAGCGGATGCGCACGGGTGTGCCGCGTCGGTTGATGAAATTGCGTAAAGACAAGATAAACGCATCTGTGGATAGATTCTCCACTACCTCCAAGTGTGCTGCTCGAACGGTTAAGCACATAAATATTGTAACCCACCTCTTTTCTTGGCGGCGACCAATTACAATGTTGATAGGGCCGAATAAATCAACGCCTGTGTAGGTGAACGGGCGTACAAATGGCGTGACGCGGTCTTCCGGCAGCTGACCCATCATTGGCGGTGACGGCTTCGCTCTTCCCACCTGGCATGTTGGACACTTCCGTTGAACATCTTTGAGCACCTGTTTAAGTCTAGGCACCCAGAATCGCTGGCGGATCTCGTTTATGATTACGGCGGCGTTTTGATGCTTCTGCTGCTCATGATAGTGACGCACAAGCAATTCGGTCACTACATGATTTCTGGGCATCACGATTGGGCGACGTACATCAAGTGGTAGGCAGGCGGCTTCATCTAAACGTCCATGTAAACGCAAAAGACAAGTTTCATCCAGGTAAGGCTGCAGCTTGTACAGGTGGCTGACTTTAGGCAAACTCCGCCCTCCTTGTAGGCATTTGATTTCGTTGGCGAAAGACTCTCCCTGTACGATTCGACATATTCTGACTTCAGCGTTTCGTAGCTCGTTAGCAGTTAAAGGTAAAATCGACGGCCTCTTGTTAGGCGCAGCTCTTCTTGGGTGTGTACTGGTAGGCACAACTTCCACATCAGGAACAGTACGGCACTTCTTAAAAGCTCTCAGGACCCATGCCATAAGTCGTTTTAACTTTAAATAAGACGAAAACTTATTAAAATCAATTTCACAAGTACTTGCCTGTATCAAAAGCGCAGAGCGAACTTCCTCCTCTAAGTTGTCAGGTAATGTGCAGGTGTACGATGGCCAGTTGGATTCGTTTTCCTTCAAAAACTGAGGTCCCGAAATCCAGCGACTGTTCGGTTGAAATTTAGTCGACACTCTTGTTGCTGCGTCAGCTGTATTTTCACTGGTTGGCACCCAGCGCCATTGTTGTGGTTGACTGTAGGCAAGAATTTCCGATATTCGATGACCGACGAAAGCTTTATATTTTCTCTCAGAGGCATGTATCCAGTGGATGACGGTGCGACTGTCACTCCAGTAAATGATTTTATCAAATTTGATGTCGTGACCATTTTTGGCGATCTTGCTTATTCTTATCCCAAGAACAGCAGCTTCGAGCTCCAGTCGTGGCATAGACATCAGACGTTTGGGCGCAATCCGTGTTTTGCCCAGAACGAAACTGATTTCGATGTCGTTAGGGCTGACGATTCGTAAATAGGCGGCGGCGGAAAATGCTGTCTCACTGGCATTCACCATCACGTGTAGCTCCACTTTTGAAGCAATAGCCAAATTTGTAGAGTAGCAACGAGCGATGCGAATATTCTTCAAAATGTCAAACTCTGACCACCAAC
Source organism: Nemotelus pantherinus (assembly GCA_963978885.1). Classification (NCBI taxonomy): domain Eukaryota; kingdom Metazoa; phylum Arthropoda; class Insecta; order Diptera; family Stratiomyidae; genus Nemotelus; species Nemotelus pantherinus. Next base: position 14,292 of record CAXBUK010000074.1, on the reverse strand, counting down.
TACGCCATATGTTGTATAGTGGCTCGGGCACAGGCTCGTCCCATGTTGTTTGACACTTCCACGCTGCCTGCATCAGTAGTTTCGGCTGCAGCAAGAAATCGGCGATGAAACCATATGGGTCGAAAACAGCCATTGTGATGGACAAAAGCTCTCTTTTCGTTGGCGGGCGAGTTCCATCCAAAACGACGTTTGGTACGCGATGGAACTTGGTACGGTACTCAAATACATCTTCGTGAGTGTTCCACTGCATTCCGAGAACCTTCTCGGTCGATAATTGTTTTTCCATATTCACAATATGACGAACTGTTGGTTCTTGAAGGTTCAAAACTTGTTCGACGACTGGCGAATTCGACACGAAATTTCTCAATTCAAAGCCGGCTTGGCGATGAATCTTATCCACTTGTTGGCATATGCGGATGGCTTGGTCCTCCGACGAGAATGCACAAACTAAATCATCAACGTAGTGTTTGTTGACGATGATATCGGCGGCAGCTGGATATTGTTGGCAAAAATTATCAGCATTGCGATTTTTTATATATTCTGCACTACATGGCGAGCATATGGCACCGAAAATCATCGACGTCATGACACAATGATTAAGTTTGGACTCGCTGGCATCAAATCGCCACAAAAACCTCTGAGCATGCTGATCTTCTGCTCTAATTTTCACTTGGGAGAACATCTCCTTTATATCGGCAGCAACTCCAATCTCATTCTGACGAAATTTGAACAAAATATCAAGCAATGGCTTTGCTTGCTCTGGCCCCTTCAATAACTGCGAATTCAGTGATACCCCTTCAACGACGGCAGCCGCATCAAAGACTATGCGACACTTTTCAGGCTTATGGACGTTTTTAACGGCAAAATGCGGTAAGTACCACACAGGCGATTGGCAACTGGAAACTTCATCATCAGACAGGATCCTGGCATAACCCTTGTCAAAGTAGTTTTCCATCTCAGTTCGATATTTCTCAGCAAATTGGTGGCACTTGTTAAGTTTTCGTTCGATTCCATTCAGTCGGGAGCATGCCATCTCAAAGTTATCGGGCAAATTCGGTGTCTCTGATTTCCAGAGCAAACCAGTCTCATAGCGATTATCAATTTTTCGAGTTGTTTTCTCTAAAATCGATGTGGCACGCTTGTTGGCTTCAGATTCGGGCATTTCACGTATATTGTTTATACCAAAATTCTCTGTGTCAAAGTACTCTTCCATCATGCGGCTCATTTCAGCGTCTATTGATTTATCATGTATGTGCAACACGATCGGGCAGTTGTTGGTACCATCCTGTTTCGGGCCATAGGCAACCCAGCCCAATTTGGTTTTGATTGCGACAGGGCTATCCGCTGATGTTACTTCTGCTGGCACTCCAAGGTGGGCAGTATCAAGACCAATCAAAATAGTCGGCTTCGCATCAAAGAAGTCTTCAATTGGTAAATTTTTTAGGTGAGGACATTCGGCCTTTGTAAAGGTCTGCGTTGGCAAGCTCGCCTTTCTAACAGTGTGTACATTCTTCATAGCAAAAATGTTCATACGATTATTTCCAAAAATTTCCAAACTCACTTTGCGAGATTTTTCGTTGGCAACTTTATCACCAAACCATTGCAGCGTCAGCGACTGTAACTGTCCCTTTAGTCCCAGAAGAGAAGCCACTTGCTCTTCTATAATCGATATCGACGATCCTTCATCGAAGATGGCGAAAGTTTTGTGTTGTCCATTCGGACCACACAACGTGACAGGTAATATTTTAAACAACTGATCAGACGATGAGGCTCGGTAAGTGTACAGCTGCTG
>CAXBUK010000074.1:0-7500 GCA_963978885.1 Nemotelus pantherinus | reverse complement strand
TCCACTTTGGAATATGCCACTCCATATGTTGCTTGGCGAAATGAAGTCTGCGTACTACATGATTTTTTTTCAGAAGAGGTACTTTACGTGGACTTCGGGCATAGAGGTTATGTTCGCGCAGTCGTCTTCTTACGGTATGTACACCACAAGGTAATTTAAGCTGGTCCAAAATTTCAACAGCTGACATTGTTGGCCGAGATTTGGAACATTTTACGATTTGTCGTACGGTGGTTGCTGAAAGTTTCTTCTTACCACCCCTTTTTTCAACTTTTTTTTTTATATATTATTGCATTACGTATCATAGTCGGAGAACAACCAACAATCTCTTCCACTTCCTTATAAGTTTTACCTCTTTTTATAAGGTTTTGAATCATTTCTCGTTTTTCTTGAGTGCAATGCAAACCTCGTCCCACTAAAATTATACAATTATATTTTTTTATTTATTTTGCCACCATAAATATTTAATAACACAATAAACTTACTTTTTATTAAAAAACTATAATCAATTTTAACGTAAAAAATATTTTGCCTTCCTATTTGCTCTGTGCTACTATTTCACTGCTCGCTCAAAATGCCACATGCAGCGAAGCCTACTGCTTTAAAAAAAAAAACTATAACGGTTAAAGTAGTTACAATTTTCACAGATGTAGTTGATGAACTAGAGATGATAATTTAGAAAAAAAAAACGACACAAAAACCGTCTAAGGTTGAAAAAAAGAGCAGTATTCATATTGCAAGTGTGCACTACTATTTTAGTGCTCGCAATTGTATATATATATATATATATATATATATATATATATATATATATATATATATATATATATATATATATATATTTATATATATATGTATATATATATATATATATATATATATATATATATATATATATATATATTTATATATATATGTATATATATATATATATATATATATATATATATATATATATATATATATGTATATATATTTATATATATATATATATATATATATATATATATATATATATATGTATATATATTTATATATATATATATATATATATATATATATATATATATATATATATATATATATATATATATATATATCTATATTTATATATACAGTCAAAACCGGTTATAACGACACCGTTTACAGCGACGGATCGGTTATAACGATCTACGGCGTGATCCCTGTCAGATCCCTATACAATCACCTATGTAAATATACCGCTTATAGCAACATCGGATAAAGCGACGTATCGGTTAAAGCGACGAATACTCATCGGAAATATCGGCTATAACGACCAACCGTCATACTTTTTCAGTAAGTCAAGACATAATTCATGTGTAATTATTAGCCACGTATGTATGTCATCTCGCCCCAACCGAGCTTTTGGCATGTACATTTTTTACGAATAGCAGTGCGCTTTGCGACAGTGGTTAGACCGTACAAAACGGTGATTTGATTTTGTTTTAACGCGCAGTTTTACGTCTTCATGTCCCAAAATAAAAGGAAAGTGTTTAATGTGGAAGAAAAGTCTCACATTATATGGAGGTTAGAAAATGGTGAGTCAAACAGGGATATTGCGAAGGAATGCGGCGTCTCACATTCTACAATTTCAACGATTTGGAAGAACAAGGAGAAAATAAAAGCTCTTTTTGAACACAATTCGTTGAAAACGAAACGTTTCAGGGCATCTGAACATAATGTCATAGAAGAAGCTCTACTAACGTGGTTTAAACACCAAAGGGCAAACAACGTCCCAATTAGTGGTCCAATTTTACAACAAAAAGCCAACGAATTCGCTCATCTAATGGGAAAAGAAAATTTCGAGTGTTCGTCATCTTGGGTACAACGTTTCCGTGCTCGTCATAGCATAGTGGCTGGGAAAATATGTGGTGAGGCTGCTAGTGTTTCAAACAGTGTGACAGAGGAGTGGCTATCTCATAAATGGCCTGCACTGTGCGCAAGTTACAAGCCGGAGGAAATATTTAATGCGGATGAAACTGGGCTCTTTTTTAATTTAACACCCGATAAGACACTTAAATTCAAAGGTGAACAATGCAAGGGCGGAAAGCTGTCAAAAACAAGAATTACAGTGTTGGTAGCTGCAAACATGACTGGGTTGCGTAAAGAAAAACTTTTAGTAATTGGAAAAGCTAAAAACCGCGTTGCTTTAAGAACATTTGCTCACTGCCTGTAACGTATGAAAACAACCCGAAGTCCTGGATGACATCGAAAATTTTTGAACAATGGCTTAGAAGCTGGGATGCCCAATTGAAATCCAAAGATAAAAAAATCCTTCTTTTAGTTGACAACTGCCCTGCTCACCCAGTAGTTCTGAACCTAAAATGCATTAAACTTGTATTTTTACCGCCCAATGTCACCTCTGTACTACAACCCATGGATCAGGGAGTAATCAAAGCATTAAAAACACAGTACAGAAAACTTCAAGTACTGCAAATGCTTCAGCATATTGAAAACGGCGGAAATGCGAAAAATGTTAGCATTCTAGAATCAATTCTAATGATATCTGAAGCTTGGGAAAAGGTTACATCAACAACTATAGCCAACTGCTTTCGCCATGCAGGTTTCAAAGATATTTCTTTATCAACAAACGATGCAGACGATAGTATTCTGCTACCGAGAGCGATACAATCTCCAACAGATGACGATGACACAGTACCTTTAGCTCAATTGGCAGCTCAGTTAGCTACAGAACCAAGGGTAGAAATCAAGGAGTTCATCGGAATTGACGACAATGTTGCCGTGTGTGCGCAGGTTACTGAAGACGAAATTTTAGCAGAAATTGAAAGCAATCATCAAAACACTGACGAAGGAGAAGACCAAGAAGAAGAAGTCAGAGAGTTTCAACCCACATCATTATGCGATGCTATTACCGCTGTAACAACTCTATAAAAGTTTTTTGCATTGAACGAAGAATTCAATTCTGATATCAATCAAGCATTCTTGAGGGAAATGAAACGTAAAATGCATAATTCTTTTGTAGTTCAGTTAACAACAAAACAGACCAAAATAACCGATTATATATGTTCTGAAAACTAATTGTAATCTTCCTACTAGCTGGAGTGTACTGTACCGAAACTTTTTACAATAAACTTTTTTCATTGATTTATTTTTGCATTTTATTAGCAAACCAGCCTATACACAGAAGACTAAAAGTTGATTCAAATACATAGGAGTATCGCTTATAACGACTATCGGATATAGCGTCCTAATCACGCGGTCCCTTCAATGTCGTTATAACCGGTTTTGACTGTATATATATATATATATATATATATATATATATATATATATATATATATATATATATATATATATATACATATATATATATATATATATATATATATATATATATATATATATATATATATATAAATATATATATATATATATATATATATATATATATATATATATTTATATTTATATATATATATATATATATATATATATATATATATATATATATTTATATTTATATATATATATATATATATATATATATATATATATATTTATATATATATATATATATATATATTTATATATATATATATATATATATATATATATATATATATATATATATTTATATATATATATATATATATTTATATATATATATATATATATATATATATATATATATATATATATATATATATATATATATATATATATATGTCTGTTAATTAATTTAAGGATTTGGTGATGTAGTTGATTAGCGACAGTATTTCAGCTTACTGACAGCTTGAAACGTATGTATTTACATGTGCCAAAATAGTTTTATTGTGAGAATTGAGTGGCATGGGATAGAGATATGCTCATATTATTGATTTGTATTATTTTCATATTAATTGTCGTTTCAATCAACTTTTGTTTGATAATTGTTCAAAGTAAATATAATTGATCGGTTATTAGTAAGACAATTTTCTCGAAGATGCCCTGAGAAGACATTAAAAATTAAAATCATCAGAGCTGGATTATAACATACCATTAGAGCTGCTGGGAGAATTAATCATTCATTCTTGTGGAATGGTATTATAAAAATTGTTGGCATTGTATTTATATGTTTATTTTTAATCAATAAATTCATATTGGAATATAGAAATAATTATAGAAATAGCTAATTTTACCCTGTTTATCAAAATGATGACCGGTAATAAAAATTTATCTTATATTAATACGAATATATTGTATGTATAAATAAACAATTAATACGTTTATATATATACATTAAAATTTTAATATAAATATAAATAATATAATTAGAGTTACTGTTACATGAGCTCATCATAGATTAATAGAAATAAATTTTTCACAAGCCACTCAAGGATTATTTTTTACAATTGTATTAGGAGTATATTTCACAATTCTTCAAGTATATGAATATGTAGACGCTCCATTTACTATTGCTGATGCTGTATATGGTTCAACTTTTTTTATGGCCACTGGATTTCACGGAATTCATGTTAAAATTGTTTGTATTCAGTTGAGAAACTATTTTGCTTGCCATGCATATTTCTTCCTTCTATTCCTAATAGCTATTAGTGGCATAAGCAAATTTCAATTAATTGAAAAACCTATATGGTGCGCTTCCGTCATAATCGATGTCAGAATCACCTAATCTTGCAATTAAGCTTACTATTGTGAAGCGCGCTAGTACTTGCTATTCAGAAGCCACTGAAAAACAAAAGATTTTTTCAATGTAAGGGTCATTCCACGGAAAATCGACCAACGGTCGTTTATCGCTATCGTCAGATTTCAATGAAATTTTCACTGTGAACATAAGCGGTTGAGTTATGTGCACCAATAACATTTTTTTGGAAAATATGTTTTTGGAAAATATGTTTATTATATGGCCTCTTGAAGTTTTTGAGAAACGTCGGTTCGTGTTGCATTCAAAAAATTGTGTAAAATCTTCTACTTTACGTAGAGCTTCAAATATAGCTTATTGGAATCATCCTGGCCAAAAAGGATAAAAAAGGATAATTTTAGTGTCCCTTATCCTTGAATATTTCAAAATGCACACCTTCGATTTTGTTTGTGGAGGAGAGCATATCATCAGACATAAAAAGTTCTTATAATTAGCCAAGCTTGTATCGGAACCCTTTGTAAGACAATTTATTTTTGATCCTTTAATCATTAATTTAACGTTTTGGTGTATAACACATACACAGACAGAATGTGTTCCCAATGCTTCCCGCTAAATTGAAGTATTTAGGCAGTCTGCTGTTTATGTTACTGCAGTAGAATGATTTTATGAGACCAGGGATTTTAGGGGAAGTATAACCTCGTCTAATTTTTTTTTTAATCATATATGAGGTTGCGTCAGGAAATTCGTGAAATTCGTGTAAAATCGTGTAATTTTACCCTAAAAATGATGCAATTTTATGGCTTTGGCGCAAAGGTGAATAGCAAACTAGTAAATTTACACTCTTTTTGCTTCAATTTACAGAAAGCTGTGTATTATTCAGCTGATATGGTGCAAAAGCAAAAAAATGCACATCGAATGTGTAAAAAAATTTGTGATTCGTTATTTCAAACGAAAAAATCAATATATTTCCTATTATAAAAGTATTTATTATATACCCACTTTTTAGAGTGTATAACCAATGGAATTATACAGATCGTTCTACATTAGAAACTAGATTAGAAACTTTTGCGGGCTTAAAACAACATTGCAAAACAGTTTTTAAATCTATTTTGAAAACATAAAATTGTTTCGTACCATATTTTGTAAATCGAAGGTGTGCATTTTGAAATATTCAAGGATAAAGGACACTGTAATGATCCTTTTTACCCTTTTTGGCTAGGATGTTTCTCGCATTATTTTTTCTAGAATATCTTTCTCGTACTATTTTTTCTGGAATATTTACACTTTCTCCTTTCCAACAAGCTATATTTGAAGGCTCTACGTAAAGTAGAAGATTTTATACAATTTTTTGAATGCAACACGAACCGACGTTTCTCAAAAACTTCAAGAGGCCATATTTCCGCAATTATACCAGATTTTCAAAAAATATTTCATTTTCGAGAATTAGCTCACCAGACCTTCTGGATACCAAAATATTTCCAAATTCCAAGGAGGTGAGTTCAAAAATTATCTGAAAATTGGTCGATTTTCAATGGAATTACCCATAATGAATCATCAACAAACATTTGATGTTAGGAATATATATAATTTAGTGCTTAAATCAAACACCAATTCAAGAAATTTCGCTGGTTTATTGAAACCGAGCCAAAACAAAATTATAAGAGCGGCCTTGTTTTTTTTTAAATTGATAAGTTAGCGGACAAAATGGAATCCATTGCTGCACAATTCTCATCGTCCAGAAAATCAAGTAACAGTTTCCAAGCTAGCATCACGGATATATTAGAAAATATAGAGTTAAAAATGACGAGTATGATGAAACTACTTATTGATTCGATAACGGATGCGCTCTCTGCACAACAATTAAAGTTTGAAGAATTGACCGGCCAACTCGAAAGTTTGAGGGGCGCCCAGCAGACCCTGATCGATGATGATATCAAACATCTTGCGTTGAACGAGCAGTCACTACACCTGGAACTACTGATGGTAGATCATAACAGTTCGTACACGCTTGACAAAGCTTCTTCAAGTCGGCAACAAAGTTAGCAGTAAGCCAAAAAAGAATATTGTAAAGAAAAAATGTGTATATCCAAATGTCCTTACCTGTGATATTCCTTTCAAGCACAAACCTTACTTTCTATCTACTCCTTTTATCAAAGATACTGGCCCTCTGCTTCCTACAACTTTACGTGACCACCTCTTTAGCGGCCCGTCCAATGTTACTTCTAACTGTACCAAAATGCTGAAATCGCCTGATTCTAATATTTCCTTTTCCTCTTCTCTAAAAGCTCGCAATAGCGTGGCCAATATATGCCCATTGAGAAACCATAACAAAGGGACTGCAAATGTTGCATCCACTGCGGCAACGGGGACTTCTATATCGAATAATAACTTGACGACGTCTGCATCTCCTCAAAGACCAGACCACTCTGTTAGGAATTTTTCCTAACAAAACACACACAAACCTCAAACTGTTTTACCACAATTGTGGTGGTATGAGAGGTAAACTATCTAAACTATTTCTTGACGCCAAATCATGCCATTTTAATTTATTTGCCTTCACGGAAACTTGGCTTAATGACTCACATACAAACGAAGAAGTTCTTGACAGTAGCTGGACCATTTACAGAGATGATCGCGACTACTGCTCTACAGGCCAAACGCGAGGACGTGGTGTCTTAATTGCTGTGAGCAACAAATTTCCAAGCAAACGCATCGATACCACAACAAACGTAATGTTCCAGCACTTGATTGTTCAAATCTCTTTGAATAATACATCGATTTACATTGGTGTAGTTTATATTCCACCCAGATCCGACGAATCGGTATACGACCATTTATACGAATCTGTATCTTCCTTCGTATCATCTCTAAACGAAAAACAC
>CAXBUK010000073.1:47500-71504 GCA_963978885.1 Nemotelus pantherinus | reverse complement strand
TATATATATATATATAATATATATATATATATATATATATATATATATATATATATATATATATATATATATATATATATATATATATAATATATATATATATATATATATATATATATATATATATACTATATATATATATATATATATATAATATATATATATATATATATATATATATATATATATATATATATATATATATATATATATATATATATATATATATATATATATATATATATATATATATATATATATACATATATATATATATATATATATATATATATATATATATATATATATATACATATATATATATATATATATATATATATATATATATATATATATATATATACATATATATATATATTATATATATATATATATATATTATATATATATATATATATATATATATATATATATATATATATATATATATCTATATATATATATATATATATATATATATATATATATATATATATATATATATATATATATATCTATATATATATCTATATATATATATATATATATATATATATATATATATATATATATATATATATATATATATATATATATATATATATATATATATATATATATCTATATATATATATATATATATCTATATATCTATATATCTATATATATATATTTAATTTATTTACCAAACAAGGCAACATACATTAACAATTCAATATAACAACATAACAATTACATACAAATTTTCCAACACAGTGGAAAACAAAATACAACACAACTTTTATTTTAGTTACTTTACTTTACTGTAATATATTTTATTTTGATTTTAGCTAAATTGATGGGCAAATTAAGTGGGATTAGGATGTTGATAGGGTCTTTAATAAGTTTGTTCTAAAAGTGTGTTTAGAGATCCCCGAAGCGTAGTTGCTGCTTATAGAGTTGAAAATTCTACAGCACCTATTTATGGGCTCGTTATATGCATAGTTAGTGTGGTGATTGAACTCCTTGAGCAGAGTTGCATACCTAGTGCGTCTTGGTTGGTCATTGAAAATAATTTTGTTGGAGAGAGCTTCAACATTGACTGCACCACTTATAATATCAAAGGTTAGGCATGCACTTAACAGTGTTCTTCTAGAAGAGAGAGGCATTAAATTAAGTAGGCTCAGTCTGGTTTTGTAAGAAGGAAGGTGTTGGAAGTCTTTTGGATCATAGAGGTCCCTCAAAGCGAAAGTAAAAACTGTTTCTGAACAGATTCTACTCTCTCACTATGTAGCTCAAAAACTGGGTTCCATATTATGCAGGCATACTCCAATAAAGGACGCACCAGAGTGATATATAATGACTTGGTAACCCATATATTCTTGAACTCTTTAGCACGTCTCTTAATGAATCCGAGCTGTTTATTAGCCCTGGCAAGGATTTTGTCATAGTGGAGATTGAACCGCATCTTGTTGTCCAATACTACCCCGAGATCTAGAATATGATCAACCCTATTCAATATGGTGTTGTTAAGGCAGTAAGAATACTTTTTGATCGTATTCTTACGGGAAAAGCTTATTACATGACACTTGTTAATGTTAAGATTCAAATGATTCTCATTGCACCACTGTTCGAGAGATTGAAGCTTTGATTGTAGAAGAATTGCGTCAGATTGCGTGTTTACGCTGTGGTAAATTTTTAAATCGTCTGCATAAAAGAGATGGGGTATACCAAGCAATGTCTCAGAAAGATCAGAAATGAAGATGTTAAAAAGCAGGGGACCTAGATGACTGCCTTGCGGTACTCCAGAAGATGCGAAAACTCTTTTAGATAAGTGGCCCTGGAATTTAACAAGCTGAGTTCGATCGCGAAGATAAGACTGGAGCCAATCAAGAAGAGACCCTGATATACCGAAGTTGCGAAGCTTGTATATTAGAGTTTGATGGTCAACCCGGTCGAAAGCCTTACTAAAGTCCGTATAGACTGCGTCAATTTGACTTCCTTTTTCCATTTCACAGAGCACATCAGAGACCAGGATCATGAGATTAGTAGAAGTCGATCTACCCTTACGAAATCCATGTTGTTGCTCATTTAAAAGAGGGTCGATTATGCGAGTAAGTTTTTCACAAACTAACTTCTCAAAAAGTTTGGGGATAACAGATAGAATAGCAATCCCCCGATAGTTATCGACTGATCGTTTATCACCACTTTTGAAAATAGGCGTAAGGTATGAAGATTTCCAGAGAGATGGAAAAACACCTATGGAGAGGGATTTATTGAAAATCATGTGCAAAGGTGTGATCAATTGGTCAGCAAATTGCACGACGAAGGAAGGAGAAACCAAATCAGGGCCTGGTCCTTTGTCGATCTTTAGTTGATGAATAGCTTCAATAATAGCCTCTTGTGTAAGAACAAACCTGGCGATAAGAGGTCTCGCGGTGATTCTTGCAGACATAGTAGAAGTGGAGGTTTTTGGCGAGCAAAAAGAATTTTGAAAGTGATCAGCAAAAAAGTTACAGATGGCTTGTGGGCAGGAAGAAACCATGTTACCACGGGACAACGAACAGGGATAGCCGGTTGTTTTACGTTTCAAGTTAACGAAATCGTAAAACTTCCTGGGATCACTAATGATTTTTTCCCCCATTGAGTTAACATAGAACTCATACGCTTCGCGGGATTTGATGGAAAATTCGTTGGATAGCTGATCGTATAATCTGATTAGACCCTCATTGAGCAAGTTTTCATTTTTAATTGCTTTATATAATTTATTTCTACGGTTTCTGAGACGCCTTAAATTATTGTCGAGCCAAGGCTCTGAGAGTTTGTTTTTTTTCTTCAGCTTCGGTACGAATAAGTGAATGGCATTGAAAATTATTTTATAAAAGGAAGACACTGATTCATCTAAATCTAATAATGAAAGAGAAATTGTCCAGTCAACTGTGTCCAAATAGTTTCTAATGCTTAAGTAGTCAGCATTTTGAAAATCATATACAATTTCATTATTGTACGATTGGGTGAAAGAAATATTTGTAGCGGAAAGCTCAACTGTAAAAGCGGAGTGATGGAGAGTGTTTGAGAAAAGATTCTCGGCGTCAATAGTTGGGCTAACCACCACTTCGTCATAAAAGTTAGTAAAAATAAGATCTAACCAATTGCCATTTTGGTTAGGGATAGGAATTATTTGCTGTAAATCGTTGCCATAGAACGTACTTATAAGGTTGAAGTCAATGGAGTCAGAAAGGTTGATTGGAAGGAGACGGTCATCATTTTCGTCGAGAACGAAACTGATTTTTGGACGGTTGAAGTCCCCCAGAACAATTATTTTGTCATCGTCATGTAGGGAAGCTGTTACTGAAGATATCAAGTCACAAACGTCCATGTAAGTAGTTTCATCAGAATGAGGTGGGATATAAACGATACCAATATAGAGGTAATGCTTGTCGAATAAGACTCTGACGAATTTGTGTTCAAAAAGTTTGTAAGAACTGATCACAAAAAGTTCACTTGAGAGGATATTGCGAATCGCAATAAGTACACCGCCTCCTCTTGAAACTCCAGTATAAAGGTAGTCGCGATCGGTTCTATAGATGGTCCAATCAGTGTCAAGAATTTCTTCGTTTATATGTGAGTCGTTCAACCACGTTTCAGTGATCGTTAGTATATTAAAATGGCAAGATTTAGCGTCAAGAAAAAGCTTGTTTAATTTACTTCTCATACCACCGCAATTGTGGTAGAGAAACCTTGGGCGAATAGAAGCAACTTTGTTGTTAGGAGTAATATTTCTTCTGGTCGTCGCGTGATTTTTGTAATAGAGAAATATGTTTGGAATTGACATAGGAGCGGTAAGTCAGAAGATCTCGTTTGACTTGCTCCGGAGACATTCCAAGTTCTTCATGGTAGCGATTAAAAATAATTCTTAAAGATTCAAGGTCAGTGGGAAGACCCTCTTGTTGAATCATAACTTTGAGCTTAGTCTTCGTTTTCCCATCAAAACAGGTGGTTTCATGTGCATCATGCATGTATGCAAGGAAAAGACGGACATTGTCGTAAATCTTATGATCTCTGAAACGAGACAAGAGGTATCTGCTCTCTAGATCATCTTTAGAGGTTGCAGTCAGCTTTACGACAGGTGGTACAAGTGGGTCGAGGTATTTGGGTGAAGATGGTCGATTGACAGAAGTTTTTGGCATAATGATTGCACCAGATTGAGATGGTATCAGATCATCGCCACGAACAAAATTAGAATATATTGATTTCGACACGGCTTCGGTAGGTTTTAATTGCATATGAGCAGTATTGGGCGCGGGATCGATTGCACCGAGAGATTCAGTTACCTGTGAGCTGCTGGAGGGCTGACTTTCTTTTGAATTAGTAGGAGACGAGGACTTAGTTTTACTGCTTAAAGTGAATTTTCCCGAAATCTTGTGGGAAGTGAGCGGGTCGTGTGACGTAGAAAGAGATGCGAGTGATGTTGAAGTGAAAGAAGGAATATTTTGTTTTGCAATTTTAGGCAAGCTAGGAGAAGGTAAGGATTGAGGAAGTAAAGGAGGGATAGAGAAATTACCTAAATAAGTATTCTTATTTTTATTACGTTGTAAAGCTGGTTTTTGACGTCCGGAGGAGACTCGTTTGTTGGTTCTTTCAATCCATGGGCTGAACTTCATTCCTTTCCATGTAAAAAAGTTATGTCCATCACGCTCGTGGTTGAGAAATATCCAAGCATATTGAGCTGGTACAGATAATTTGAAGCAAGTAAATGATTTTTCCTTGTTTCCACGTAAACGGGCTGGTAATTCTTTGCATGTACAATTTTTCATTTTGAGCCCTTTCTTCAACACCTTAGAAAGCCAGGCCTCGTCGGCGAAACTAGGAGCACCTTTAACAAAAAAACTTGTTGTGGAAACGTCTGCTACGTAAGCACTTTTCGCTCTTTCATAATTTACACTGCTATTATTGTAGGATTTTTGGACATTTTCAATCCTCTTGATCCTGTTGTCCCACTCTTCACGAGACCACGTAGTGCCAAATTTAAGAATAGGACGCTCCGGCACTTTCGAAACTGTTGGTGCGGAGGTGCTGTTTGATGATGTTAACTGCTGCTCCCTAGGACAGTAAGTTTCCGGTTGAGCTGAGTTGGGATTGGGAGCTTCTTTCACAAATGGAAGTTCGGCAAGCTTATTGCACTTGTCGGAAAGGTAGTTGAAGCCGCTGTCGAGGCTATCTAATTTTTCACAAATTTTTGTCACGAGTTCAACCACGATATCTTTGTCTTTATTTAGGATTGTATCGTGTTTCCGGGGCGAAGGTGGATCTACACAACCTTTCTTCTGATTTGAGATAATCGTCGTCAATTTTCTATCGAGTGTCGATATTGCCATTTCGATACTCTGCTTGTTGTGGAAGTTCGTGACTGTGTGCACCAGCCCATCAAAACAACTTGCCATTTCCGAAAAATTCTCAGCAGTAGCTTTCGATTGCGCTAACTGTTTGGCTATGATGTCATCTTTATCCGCATTGATGCTAGCAATACGATTGCTGATGTCGTCGAACATACATCTTAGTAAGCCTTTGGTGTCTTGGCAGTCAGAGCATATAAAATGGTCAGAGAGGTAGTTAGAATACCAATCTCTTGGTGCATCCATACATGATCCATGCAGTTTGCGCTGACAAAAACCCTTGCAAATAACCGACTTTGATTTGTTATCGTAAGCGGTGCAATTTTCCAAACAGCATTTGTGATTCATAATTGTGGTTTGCACAACTCACTAGACAGTTTGTAAAATATACGAGTATGAGTAAGTGTTTGGGCACAGTGCTCGTCGGTTGGTTAATTAGGTCAATAAATTTGGATAGTATAGTAGATATTTAATTTATAAAAAGTTAATTTTTTTTATTTTACATACGTTTGCACAAATCACTAGTGTGTTTTATAAAAACAAAAACAAGATCGTTACGCGAATATGTATAAATGTTTTATTCACTTGCGCAGGCAAACATGGGCATACGACACGAAAATAGGTCTTATGAAAGATTCCACACTCGAGTTGGTAATATTGGATTGATGTTTATATTTAATAATTAATGACAATCACTGTTTGGCTACAAATACACGATAGCCAACCAACTTTAATTGGGTCACAAGTATCACATGCACAAATTGGCTAGAAATGTGATGACTAAGTATTTATAGGCACGAACAATAAATCAATAATCGGCCCACTAAAGTGTTATTTTGATGGACATGCACAATTTTATTTAACTTCAAATTCTTTAATTTTAAATTCTAAATTCTTTAATTGGGTCACTGGTATCACTTGCACACACAAAACGGGCAGGCAGTAAGAAATGTGATGGCTAAGTGTTTATAGGTAATATCGATAAAACAAATAATCGGCACAACGGTCAACCTATAAATTTAAATTTAATAAAAACCCAGTGCGCGCAACACGTCCGCTCGCCTCGACGACCAAGAAATGATGTATCTATATATATATATATATCTATATATCTATATATCTATATATCTATATATATATATATATATATATATATATATATATATATATATATATATATATGTATGTACGTATATATATATATATATATATATATATATATATATATATATATATATATATATATATATATATATATATATATATATATATATATATATATATATGTATGTACGTATATATATATATATATATATATATATATATATATATATATATATATATATATATATATATATACATATATATATATATATATATATATGTATGTACGTATATATATATATATATATATATATATATATATATATACATATATATATATATATATATATATATATATATATATATATATATATATATATATATATATATATATATATACATATATATATATATATATATATATATATATATATATATATATATATATATATATATATATACATATATATATATAAATATATATATATATATAGATATAGATATATATATATATATATAGATATATATATATAGATATATATATATATATATATATATATATATATGTATATATATATAGATATATATATATATATATACATATATGAGAATATATATATATATATATATATATATATATATATATATATATATATATATATATATATAGATATAGATATATATAGATATATATATATAGATATATATATATAGATATATATATATATAGATATATATATAAAGATATATAGATATATATATATATATATATATATATATATATATATATATATATATATATATATATATATATATATATATATATATATATATATATATATATATATATATATATATATATATATATATATAACTATTTTATTAACAACAAATAATACAGTACAATGCTATAAAACTGGAGCGTTTTAGATCCGGATCGTATGCGAGTGGCGTAAGAATGAATGAGGATGATCGCCGCCTGTGGGCCACTCATGAAGGTCATAAGTGCTGACCACGCAGGCGTAAGTTGCTCTTCATCCAAACACACACAAATGCCTCGTCAGCACTTGTGCGTCTGTACAGAGCTCGAGCCAGAAACGTAAACACAAATGCTTCGTCGGCACTTGTGTACATGTACAGAGCTCGAATCGTAGATATGAGCTCGAGTCGCACATTGGAAACATGTGATGGATCATGACACTCCGACCGAGACGACAGCTATGCGTATCAGATTACGTGCAAAGCTATCGCGATGGGAGGAATGCCATGCTCGCACTTACGCTGGCGCGGTCGTTTTATTGTGGACAATGTAACGATACATTGCCGCCACAGTACTGCCCCCGCAGTGGGTTCGACCACGATAATGTCACTATACGTTGAAACGTACGGGTGGTCGAACTCTGCGTCCTGTGCGGGTTGTTGTGTATGTCGTGGAATCGGTGTTGTCTGTTCCCATTGTGGTAACTGATTCCGACAGTGAAAATGCGGACTTCAATCTGTCAATGGAGATGGAGGCTGGGCGTCCATTGATATCCACAAATATTTTTCCTTCCTGCTTAGAACAGGGAACGGACCGTCGTAAGGTGGCGTTAGGGATGGTTCCGTACAAAGACGTGAGTGCTGGTGCGTAAATCTTTGTGGACGAAGGTTGAGGTTGGTGCGTGGTGCGCTGTATCGTGTGGTCGCAGTTTCGCCATGCGTGACCTTAAATCGCGTAGGAAGTCGGTGTCGTTCGTGCCTGGTGGTGATGAGGGGAAGAATTCTCCGGGAAGTCGTAAGCTGGTGCCATATACCATGTCAGCGGGCGTGGCATTGATGTCTTCCTTCAATGCAGTGCGCAGGCCTAATAGGACGAGTGGGAGAGCTTTCGTCCATTCAAGCGTGTCATGGCAGCGGATGGCGGCTTTGACTGTTCGGTGCCATCGCTCGATGATGCCGTTGGCAACAAATAATCCGCGATAGCGTTATCCCGGCCCGGAATGTGGCGGATGTCAACCGTGAACTGGGAGATGAAGTCCAGTTGACGTTGTTGCCTCGGTGATGCTTTCTCCGTCCGTTGTTGGAATGCGAATTGTAATCGCAGATATGCCTTCTGTTTACCTAGAAGAGGTTTCAATCCGTGCGATGTTATCGTGTGTCCCAAAAAGCGTACTTCGGATTGTCCGAATGGGCATTGGTCTGTTTTAATTGTGATATCGTACTTCCGGAGATGATCAAATGTTTGTGGGAGTTGTTGTTCGTTCGTTTATGTTCGTCGTCTTTGAGCTGCTGGGCGTTGTGGGCAGTGATCGCAGATTCGTCCCTCGTTGGGTCTTTCCTCGGTATTTCGTGGTCCGTCATCGTGGTGTTTAAACCGATGGGCTGGTTGATGACGAGTGCCCCTTCATCGACTGCTTATTCCATCGAAAAAGCGTGGATCAGATCGTTCGTCGGCTTAGATGAGCGATGTTTGTCGGCTCGGATGAGCGATATTCGTCGGCTCGGATGAGGGATGTTCGTCGTCGTTTTTAGGCTGGATCGCCAATTATGGTCCTTGTGTGGCAATTAATAATCCGCTGTAAACTTTAATAGTAACTATTTTATTAACAACAAATAATACAGTACAATGCTATAAAACTGGAGCGTTAGATCCGGATCGTATGCGAGTGGCGTAAGAATGAATGAGGATGATCGCCGCCTGCGCCACTCATGAAGGTCATAAGTGCTGACCACGCAGGCGTAAGTTGCTCTTCATCCAGACACACAAATGCCTCGTCAGCAATTGTGTGTCCGGACGGAGCTCGATTCTCTACCCAGACGCACACAAATGCCTCGTCAGCACTTGTGCGTCTGTACAGAGCTCGAGCCAGAAACGTAAACACAAATGCCTCGTCGGCACTTGTGTACATGTACAGAGCTCGAATCGTCGATATGAGCTCGAGTCGCACATTGGAAACATGTGATGGATCATGACACTCCGACCGAGACGACAGCTATGCGTATCAGATTATGTGCAAAACTATCGCGACGGGAGGAATGCCATGCTCGCACTTATGCTGGCGCGGTCGTTTTATTGTGGACAATGTAACGACACATTGCCGCCACATATATATATATATATATATGTATAGATTATTATATATATATATATATATATATATATATATATATATATATATATATAATATATATAGATTATTTATTTATTTATATATATATATATATATATATATATATATATATATATATATATATATATATATATATATATATATATATATATATATATATATATATATATATATATATATATATATATATATATATATATTTATATCATGTACAGGGTGGCCCAAAAGTTTCTCCCCTCCTATTTAAGTAAACGCATTATTCAATACCCGTTGCCAAAATTTATCGCCTCTCAGTTTATCAAAAACCCTAAGCAGAGGTCAAATATCAACTCTTCAGCTATCGTAAAAATTATATTGTGCTTAACTACGACAGCGTTAACATTAATATTAGCTGTGCAAAGCGATATAGTGCATTAACAGGAAAAAAAATTTAACAGCATTTTACCCTATAGTCAGGTACAGAGACGTACCCTTTATAAAGCTAATTTGAGCTACCCGGGTAATTTAGGGTCCTTCTGCAAACCAACTGTGAAATTTCATTGCTCCTGTTTTCAAGGATCCTTTTTTAATGCCGTGTTTATCGTAAGTCGTGATTTTTCTTTGGACAATTTTTACACGCTACCTAAAAAATCATTACTTTTTTAAAGTCTATCCTAGAGGTCTTATGTGCTTCTTCATTATGGCTTTGAATAGGATACAAACAAGAATTCAAATCCAAACTCTTGGCGAAATAGGAAAATCCGTTTCCGAAATATCAAGGACACTAGGCGTCGCCAGGAAGACCGTACGATTTTGGCTAGAAAGGAGGAACGGCGATATACAGGCCAAGGACGTTCCGGTAGACCGAAAACTCTTTCACCTACAAAAAAAAAAAATAAAAATAAGGAAGATGGTGGAAAACAAGTCAGGCATTGGAACAAGGACAGCGACCAAAAGGAGAAATCAATCCGAAAATTACCAACAACGGCGAAAGACAACGTCTCGATCAACGGTTCAACGGTACATTAAATCGACGAATTCGGGAAGACATGCTTACGTGAGACGACTAAAGCCGCTTCTTACTGCAAAGAATGTCACAGATAGAGTTAACCTCTGTAGAAGGTTGCAAAGCGAATGATTCTGTGAAGATAGTGCTTTTGGAAGGTCTAAGAGAGCTAACGTACTTTTTACGGATGAATCCCCAATTGTTTTGCACCCAACGCCGAATAGGCAAAATATGAGAGTAAGAACAAATTATCCAAGTAATATCCAACCCAAACAAAAACCGAAATTTGACCTCAAGATAATGGTTGCAGGAGGAATCAGCTCACGTGGAAAGTCGAGACTTCATGTTGTTGAGCAAAACACATTACCGGAACAGCATTTTACCAGCTTACGCAGCATGTCAGGATGATAAAAGACAGTTTCCACATACAAATTTGGCAATTCTTATGCTGGATGAGGCACGAGCGCATACAGCAAAGACAACATTGACATTGGCAAAATCGATGTTTTCAACTGTTTGGGAAGATTGGCCTGGAAACTCTCCTGATCTTAGCCCAATCGAACACGATTGGGCTAGACTTCAATAGAGTGTATTTAGACATCCGATGCCAAAGAAAAGTCGACAATTAATTGCAAGAGTACAGCAAGAATGAAGCAGCTACACCGAGGCCGAATTCGAAAATTTATGTGATAGTTTTGAACGACGTATTTTAGAATGTATAGATAATAACGGTAGACATACGCATTATTAGTAATAAGAATAAGAATCTGTATTATGTAAGCATCACAAATAAATTTTAATTTCTAAATTATATATGTTGTTTTGCTTTTTATAACAAAAAGTTTATGGGGAGAAACTTTTGGGCCACTCTGTTCATTAATTTATTAAACGACTAGTATCAGAGTTAATTCAACTTTTGTATTAGTATTGCTTTGTATAAGAATAAGTTAAGTTATTAGTAATAAGAATAAGAATCTGTATTATGTAAGCATCACAAATAAATTTTAATTTCTAAATTATGTATGTTGTTTTGCTTTTTATAACAAAAAGTTTATGGGGAGAAACTTTTGGGCCACTCTATTCATTAATTTATTAAACGACTAGTATCAGAGTTAATTCAACTTTTGTATTAGTATTGCTTTATATAAGAATAAGTTAAGTTAGTTTTAAGTTAAGACAATAAAGCCAGTTCTCGTTCTACAGTCAAGCGTACATTTTGCTTATTGTAAATCGTGTTCCTCTGATATAATAAATGGCGACGAGGATGAAAGTTGAATAGTAGTCAAAGCGTAATAGTGCTTGATGTAAATTAAAGTGTTTAATTGTATTGAAAAGAATGGGTAACGACACGTCGGAGTCGAAACCAAACGACGCAGTCATACTATCGGCAACTGCGTTGATAGACAAAATGGAATTTTTCAGTGTAAGAGACGATTTTAAGCTGTATCAGCAACGAATGGTGCAGTTTTTGAAGTTAAATAGGATTGTGGCAGATGAAGATAAGGTAGCATTCCTCATTAGCATCGCTGGAGATAAGTTATGTAAAATTTTGAACTCTTTTGTATCGCCGGTGGATCCTGCTTCGCTTAAATATGATGAAATTATATAAAAACTTTCAGCATACTTTGCACCCAAAACGAACGTCATAGCTCAGCGTTTTACATATTATAAACGAGAGCAAAAGCAGCATGAAACGGTTGCGGACTATGTTGTGGAGTTGAAGTTTTTGCCGAAAACGTTCAATTTTGAAAAGTTTCTAGAATAAGCGTTACGGGACAAACTGGTTTGTGGAATAAAAAATGAGAAAATTCAAGAGCGCTTATTGAACGAGCCAGATTTGACTTTTGAAGAAGCTTAAGAATTAACTGAAACAATGGAGATGACGGAGAATGAAATGAAAATTATGAATTCTACAAACACGAACGCAATACATTCAAGCTGTACAGGGAATATAACTCAACTATATACTTCACCTGAGTATAAGAGTACGAAAAATAATGAAACGAGTTTTCATAGGTACGAATGACGAAAAAATGATCGGAATATTAATAGTAGTAGGCAGAGAACGAGAAGCCATTGAAGAGGATTTAAGCAATATCAATGCTTTCGATGTAATCTATGTAATATCATTTTTACAAAGGCTTCCATCGATTATTCAGGGCTATTCAGCCCGAGATATATACAATGCCGATGAACTAGCTGTACTGGCTGAAATAGGTAACGCACTTACACCAGAAATTTTAAACAATTCAAGCATCGATACCTATTTCGGAATTGTCTTGTGAAGATGTAGAGGAACATGGAGACGCCATCGAGGAATTACAAATTTCAGATGAGTCAGACGAAGAACCACTAGTTCCAGATGTTGGGACATATAGCGAAGCGAGCAAAATTTTACATAAATTGCAAAATTTTGCGAGAAATCAAGGGGACTGTTATGCATACAATCTTTTGTCAAATTTAAAATCCCACTATCAAGATGTTAGAATTCGTAAAATGGTTCGTCAATCCACATTAAATGAGTTTTTTTCTCCAAAATAATTTATGTATATGTGCATACAAGTCCATGGCTGCTAATGTTTAATTTGCCTTTACATGTTTTTGTTGATTTTGAACTGCATTTTTTTTGGAAAGAAATAAATTTTTGTTACTTAGTTATAATTAATAAACACATTTGTATACAAAAGTAAACCGTTTTTTTCGAGGAGTTAACTGCTACTAAAAATTCCTTTTGAGCGGACACCCCTCTTTAACGGACAATTTTTTCGATCCCATGGGTGTCCGCTTAAGAGAGATTTCACTGTATATATATATATATTGTTACAATGCTGCATTTGAGGAATTAAACCTTATGGCTAAACAAGCTGAAAAAAAAAATTTTTAATCTTCACAGTGATCATCAGCCTTGAAATAATTTCTTACATCCGCTTGTGGGAAAATTGTGCAGGGTGCGTTGATTGCAGAGGTCTGATCCGGGCTCCCATTTAGGCATTTTGCCAACATAGATTGATTTAAACGTGATCTCCTTACTTGCTACATATTTCTCATAGGATTCGGGTTTGACGCGAATCCAATCTTCTCCTATAATTGTGTGTTCTTTCAGGAATATTTTTACTGCTTCTGCAGTCAGTTGGCTTCGCTTACGCCGAGCCTGCGACACCGTTGTTACCCGCGTTTCTGCTGGATTTTGTATCTTTTGTACTTTTGTACTTTGTATTTTACCGTTTGCAGATCAGATACAGCATCAGCGTCGGTTCTTTTGGCGTAACGTTTTCGATTACTTTACACGGCACAAAATCCATTTCTTTTTCAATATATATACCCCTTCGCCTAAGAATAGACGACTTTTGAGACATGTGAACACTTTCGATAAAGGTACCCGGAATGATGTTTGTTTGTGTTCATCGACAAGCATTAGTACTGGAGCCTTGAACCATTCTCCTAAATTTTCGCCAGTTTTACGTGCTTTTCGTTCACGTTGCAAGGCTTCGGCATAGGTGAGATTTTGTTTTCCGGCTGCTACACATGGCCAAATCGTGGAATGGTGGCTATAGACGGTCTAGAGTGTTTTATCTTGTTGTGCGTTTGATAATTTCTAAGTAAAAAAAAAAAAACTTCTTTATTTCACTAAAATCTACTGAAAAATAATGGCTAAACCTAAGAATCCTGATGATTTGGCAACCGCCATTCTGAAAAAGAAAGATCGTCCAAACCGTCTCATAGTCGAAGAGGCCGTCAATGATGATAACTCGGTGGTGTCACTGTCGCAGGCAAAAATGGATGAATTGCAACTGTTCCGTGGTGATACAGTTCTTCTGAAAGGCAAGCGGCGAAAAGAAACCGTATGCATCGTTCTTGCTGAAGAAAACTGTCCCGACGAGAAAATTCGTATGAATCGCGCGGTAAGAAATAACTTGTGTGTTCATATATCAGACGTTGTTGCAATACAATCATGCCCAGATGTTATGTACGGCAAACGTGTTCGAATTCTTCCTGTTGATGATACAGTCGAAGATCTAACTGGAAATCTTTTCGAAGTATATTTGAAACCATATTTCCTAGAGGCTTATCGTCCGATTCACATGGGTGATAACTTCTTTGTCAGAGGCGCTATGCGAGCCATTGAATTCAAAGTTGTCCTCACCGAACCAGAGCCATGGATTCAGAATCTGATTTATAATCCGATGTTTATATTTTAAAAAGTCATCACTGACATTTGAACGAATTCAGCTGTACAGCGATCCTGGTGCCGAATTGCCGTACCTTATGTTTTGGTGATGCCATAATGATTCAGAATCACGTGGAAATCGCGGGAATTGGAAAGAAACCGCTCTAGCGGGATAATGAAAAATTTTTCTATTCGGAACAAAGAAAGTGGAGTTCAAGATGAACTGTTGAAGGAGAAAGTTGAAAATTTTTGGCGGTTTGGAAAAAAAAAAGTTTGAATAAAGTCAAAGTGTATGAATTATTAACGTTAGTTAAAGTGAGAAATTAATTAAATAAACTGTTGAAGGAGAAAGTTTAAAATTTTTGGCGGTTTGGAAGAAATTTGAATAAATCCAAAGTGAGAAAGTTTAATCACCTGAAGGAGTGAAAGGAGATTTAGTTGGCAGAAACATCTTAATTCATTGGTTAACGACTGGAGAAAAACTCAATATATATACGTGACGGCAACTTTGGGCAGAATTAGCGGCTAACTGAGTGCTTTCAGCGTTCTCCGCCTGAAGTATAAAAAACCACTCGGATCAGATAAGTAGCTTTTGTTCCATTGTTGTTTGAAAGGCATGCATGAACAGTGTGGGGTCGAAGATGCGACAAAATATGAAGACTGCACGTCTTAGGATTCTTGTCTTAATTTAAAGACATAGCTTGAATGCACGCATAAGACACCAAGGAGATAAAACTATTTTTGCACGTCGAAGAGCTGGGAGTTAACGGAATTTCGTTTGAACTTAGACAATTAAGTAAAAATCATATATGAAATTATTTGTTTCAAACATTTATTGTTAAATTGAGTATTACTTATTTTTTTTCTTGTTTCAATTCCGTGGGGGGAATTTGTATTTTTTTATACTGTTATATCATGATTATATGTTTATACTAAACATTGATTTACGCACATATATATTGGTCTGCATAGCATATTATATATATCTAACAATTTTCAGAAATATTGTATGATCGGTGTAAACCGATCCCGGCCGGGGTTGAGTACAAAAAGAAAACCCCCCATCCAATTTATTCAGGCATTTTAGTTTTTATTTGGAACTGTTTGGATTGTATTTATTCTATCTGATTTTCATTTGATTTGAGTGATTAGCATGAAGTTTTGAATTGAATTTACTGTATTGGATTTAGTTGATTTGATCATTTTTTTTTTTATTTTAGTTTCTATTTGCTTGTATTTTGATTTTTTGAGTTATTTTAGTAGTTATAATGCATGAAAAATAAATAGGTCAGTAATGTTTTCTACGGACTTCTTTGTTTTCCCTCCTTTTTCTGTTTGTGGTTGATGAATGTTGTACTGTCAGCGTGCCATAGCACGAAGAAATCTTCCGCCCGCAAACCCACGCCAGGCTGAGCTAGTCGGCAGGGAAAAGGCACGCCGGGCAAGAACAGGAAGATTTCTTAATAATTATATGCTGCACTGACGACTGCTCGACAAAGTTTAGTCGGTTGCAACAAATGGCGCCCAAACACAATTTGGCTTTCTTTTATAGGTTTTCTTTTGGCAGATATGCTTTCGGCTGGGGTGGCAAATGTTTACTAGGAGCATCTTGTTGCCTCAGCCATTTTTTTTTTCTTTTCTTTGGCTATGGTCATATACCTGACTTTTTCTATTTGTTATCATCATCTTGCCGAGCGGTCGTCAATGCAGCATTGGCGCCCATCTCGTGCTATTGTATTCGTTCTATATGTTTAACAGAGCTCGTCTCTTTAAGTGCTAATCAGACTCTTGTAGTTGTAGGATTACCTCCAGATTAATTAATTAGAACGGGGCAATATCTTTTGTTTACTGAATCAATCTTGTAGAAAGATTAATCTGAGTTTGCCGCATCTGGAGGAAGCTATCCATTGAGATGACTCATGAGCTAGTTTTGATTCTTGTCCATCTGTAAGATGTTATTCAGTCAATTGAATTATATTGAGCAGGATCAAGGCAAATGTTTATTGGGACATTTTCAAGACAACTACAAGAGATCTGTATTCTCCTGATTTCCCAGTCCCATTTCATCATTTAATGTCAAATTTTATACCTTTTCCCTTCCTGTCTTAAATTCCTGTCACGAAGAAGATCCGTAGAAATCATTATTTTTTTATGAATTGAATTGAAATTAATATTCATTAGATACGAAGTAGTTTTATTCCGTTGTTACATCACGAGTGTATTCAACTATTTCATACTACACATAATTGTATTATAATCTTAGCATATGTGAGAAGAATCCTAAGATTTCGGTATTGAGAATCTTATTCGTTTGTTGGTAATATTTATCTGCAAAAATATACTTAATTGTAAAGTAATTCGGTTTGAATTGAAAGAAAAATATATCATACTTGAACAATGCGTCGTCGAACAAATAGTTGGGATCCAAGCTACACTCCGTTCCAGCATCAGTTAGAACGCCTGAGTCTGTCGCCTTCAGCTGCTCAAGCCAGTCGAGTTTCCGAGTCAATGAGAGTAACTGCCACTGAATCATCGAGGAGACGGGTTACTCACGGAGAAAATTCATTTACTCACCAGGAGCGAGCACCTCACCCAAATACGCCAGCTGATAACGAACCACCACGAGTAACTTTTAGAGACCAGATGGATTCGGGTGAGAGGTCAACTGTAAGGCTGCCCATTTCTAAATGGAATTTAATATTTGATGGCTCAACTTCTGGGTTGACGGCCAGACAGTTTATGTTCCGGGTGCTGTCCTTGGCAGAGGATTATCGCGTTTCCTATACCACACTTGCCACAGACTTTCATTTACTCTTAAAGGGGCAAGCTGCCGACTGGTATTGGCGTTTCCGCGAGATGAATTATCCACTGGTGTGGAATAGATTACGTATAGAATTTTTGGAAAGGTTTAGCTCATTTAGGTCCGATGTAGATGTACGAAGAATGCTAGATGGGCGACTGCAGAAACCCGGTGAGCGCTTTCAGGAGTTCTTTGACGCCCTCGAGAATATTTCTTTACAATTAAATACCCCTCTATCAGATGTAGATTTTCAATGTGTGGTATTTAGAAATATGGCTCCTGCTCTTAGAGCACATTTAGCTGGAGTGGACTTCACTTCAACTCGAGAGTTAGTCAGACGTTGTTGCCTGGTGGAATCCGAATGGAGACTTTTGAGAATGAACTCAGACCGAGACATCAATCGTCGGCCTCGTCAAGTGCAAGAGGTGCATTTTGACTCGGATTACCTTAACAATAGTCAACTGATTGAACCCATTTTGCGCGCTCGTCATCCGTTATGGGAACAGGGATATGCTCCATCTGATGATGGTGTACAAAACAATGTGCAGGTGATTCAATCGGGTCTTAAAGGTGTCTCTTTTAATGATCCTGATGTAAGACCGTCTAATTACAATGCAAGGTTTGCACAAGAAAATCAATCCAGACCTGATGGTGAAAGTTATTCGCACGTAGTTTCAAATCCTCCAGCCCCTCGTTACTTTTCTGAATTTGTAAGTTCCACACCCTCAAATGTGTTGACAAAACGGGAAGTGCACGCCGTACAAACAAATTCCAGCACCTTCCTAAATAAAGGTCGTGAAGTAGAGGGAAAAATTGTCGTGACCTGGGTCATGGTTTTATGGACTGTCCCGCTCCTATTCAGCGAATATTCTGTTTCAGATGTGGTAAGGAAGGAGTACTTAAACCTAAATGCCCTAGATGCCAAGCGGAAAACTCCAACAGGAATGCGCTTTCACCGGGGAGGATGCGTATTCCGCTGGCTATTCACCCATCCAGACCCCAAAAGACCGATGTTGCCACCAATGTCGACCCCGAATTGCAACGCCGTCAATAAATACACCCCAAAATCCATGTTCTTTTGTTACGTCTACCAACTCAAAACATGATGCTCCTAAACAGTCATCAAGGTGTTTTAATCGCGCCTGGAGATATTTCACCCTTCGACGATTTTTGCGGAAAGCTTGTCTGGACTCTATTGTATCCATCCATGGAGATAACCGACCATTTGCCACCATTTCCATCAAAGGTCGGCAGTTGACTGGCTTGCTTGACAGTGGAGCAAGTGTAAGCATCCTGGGAGCAGGAGCATTGAAGCTGGTTGAGGAGTTGGGCTTGAATATACATTCAATGCCTACTGAAGTTCATACCACTTCTGGTCAAAAGGCGCCTGTTCTCGGGTATGTAAGCACATTGGTGCAATTCAATGAAAAGACGAGGCTAATACGCTTCCTAATATGCCCCAGTTTAACCAATTCAGTTTATCTGGGCATAGATTTCTGGGATGCCTTCAAAATTGCACCGCATTGTTCTGCTGTTGAGTTAGTTCCACAGGACCCTGGTTATCATCAGTTGTCTCCGAGGGATAAGCAACGGCTCGATGAAATCGTGCGTCAATTTCCGTCGTTTAACCAGTTAGGATTGGGCAAAACCAATTTGCTGTCACACGTGATAGACACAGGTGATGCTCAACCAATTAAGCAACGTCACTATGCAGTGTCACCAGTGGTGCAGAAATTGATGAACGACGAATTGGACCGTATGTTGTCTTTGGGGGTAATTGAGGAGAGTAGGAGTTCCTGGAGCTCTCCAGTCACTATTGTAAGAAAACCCGGTAAGGTGCGATTATGTTTGGACGCTCGACGATTGAACGAGGTGACTGTCAAAGATGCGTACCCTTTGCCGTTGATCGAGGGCCTGTTAGCACGTCTGCAGTCCACACGCTTTATAACCAGTCTGGACCTGAAAGATGCCTTTTGGCAGATTCCTTTGGATGCAAAATCGCGGGAAAAGACAGCGTTTACAGTACCTGGACGCCCTTTGTATCACTTCACTGTCATGCCTTTTGGATTGTGCAATGCTCCACAGACTATGTGTCGATTGATGCATAAGGTCATCCCTCACGAGTTGCATGACCAGGTATTCGTTTATTTGGACGATTTGCTGATAACAAGTCCAACATTTGATGACCATCTCAAATTGCTGTCTATTGTGGCCAATTTATTACAGCAGGCGAATTTGACCATCAATGTTGAGAAGAGCAAATTCGTCCAAAAAGAAATTCGATACCTAGGTTATGTGATAAGTGATGGTGTCCTAAAGACGGATCCTGAAAAGGTGTCCGGCATCATAGCATATCCACAACCCAAAACGGTAAAGGACGTGAGGAGATTCATGGGGATGGCTGGGTGGTATAGGCGTTTCATTCCAGATTTTGCATCTATCACATCACCTATGACGGATCTGCTGAAGGGTAAAAGAAGGTTCGTATGGACTGAGGCTGCTAATAAGGCTTTCGATTGGACGAAGGAACTTTTAGTGTCTGCACCTGTGTTGATCAACCCAGATTTCTCTCGGCATTTTTATATTCAGTGCGATGCAAGTGCCACCGGCATCGGCAGTGTTTTATTTCAGAAAGATGATGATGGTGGGGAGCATCCCATCGCCTTTATGTCATCGAAGTTGAATGCTGCGCAGCGCAACTATAGCGTTACCGAACTAGAATGCTTGGCTGCGGTGCAGAGTGTCAAAAGGTTTCGGGCATATGTCGAGGGGCTGCCTTTCACCATTATCACAGACCATGCCAGTCTGAAATGGTTAATGGGCCAGAGAGATCTGTCGGGGAGGTTAGCACGGTGGAGCCTAAAATTACAAGGGTTCAATTTCAACATTGAACATCGAGCAGGCACTCAAAATGTCGTACCAGACGCGTTATCACGAGCACGCGACTCTGAAGGGGGGGCCTCATTGTGCCGTTGTTTGTCTTCCTGAGCATCACCAATTGCTAGGGAACATTCCATCACAGGCCTTTCAGGATCCTGATTACATGAATCTCGTCAATCAGATTGAGCAACATCCGGATCAGTTCGAAAACCTGTACACGAAGAACGGAGTTGTGTATATTCATCTAGGTTCACACGGAGGTTTTGACTTAGATATTCCCAGTGCAAAAGTGTGGGTCCCTGAAGGAGGAAGACAGGGGTTGCTGGCACGTAGTCATGACAGCCCTTTGGGGTCACATTGTGGGGTTCGTAAAACACTAGAAGTCTTGCGACGCTATTATTACTGGCCGAAGCTGCGTCAAGATGTCACCAGCTATGTCAACAATTGTTCTATTTGCAAGCAAGTTAAGGCCACGAATGCTACGATGAGACCACCTATGGGTGCTGCCAGGATTACCGATCGGCCAATGCAACGCTTGTTTATTGACTTTATGGGCCCATATCCTCGTTCGAAGCTAGGTAACACCCAGTTGCTGGTGGTGCTCGATCACTATACCAAATTCATTTGGCTCAAGGCCCTACCCAAGGCAACAGCTGAATCGATGGCGAAATTTTTAAAAGAACACATATTCTTGACCTTTGGCGTGCCTGAAATCGTCCATACTGACAATGGAGTCCAATTTGTGTCTAAACTCTTCTCGGAATTCCTGGCTCAATATGGGGTGAACCATTGCTACACCCCTTTCTATTCACCCCAAGCTAATGCTTCCGAAAGAGCCAACCAGTCTATCCTAACCGCTATTCGGGCCTACATAGGGGACGACCATCGGAATTGGGACGCTAACCTGCCGGAGTCATGTGCCGCATTTCGTAATGTAGTACATGAGGCCACAGGTTGTTCGCCCCATTTTCTGATGTTCGGGTACCAACCTATCCACCATGGTTCTGAATACGCGCTTTTGAAGTCTTTACAGGCTTTTGAGGATGGAGAGGTAGTGACAGTATCAAATTGTGACCGGTTACGTCAAATTCACAGTCAGGTCAAAACCAAAATGACTGAGGCATACAACAAGGGTTCGCAAAGATACAATCTAAGAAGCCGTGTAAAAGATTTTGCCATTGGTCAAGACGTATGGGTACGTAATCATTCGCTAAGCTGTGCGGTTGACCGATTTGCTGCTAAACTCGCCCCAAAATTCATTAAGGCAACGGTCAAGCGTAAAGTGGGGCAGGTCATCTACGAGTTGGTGGACGAAAAAGGAAAGGTGCTGGGAAATTACCACGCTAAGGACATCAAAGCGTGATGACGGAAGGTGTTCACAGTCGGAGGCCAGTGAGTAGTGCCCGGCAATATGAGACCTCTCAGGGTCTGGGTCGTCCCCACGAGTGTTACAATGCTGCATTTGAGGAATTAAACCTTATGGCTAAACAAGCTGAAAAAAAAAAATTTTAATCTTCACAGTGATCATCAGCCTTGAAATAATTTCTTACATCCGCTTGTGGGAAAATTGTGCAGGGTGCGTTGATTGCAGAGGTCTGATCCGGGCTCCCATTTAGGCATTTTGCCAACATAGATTGATTTAAACGTGATCTCCTTACTTGCTACATATTTCTCATAGGATTCGGGTTTGACGCGAATCCAATCTTCTCCTATAATTGTGTGTTCTTTCAGGAATATTTTTACTGCTTCTGCAGTCAGTTGGCTTCGCTTACGCCGAGCCTGCGACACCGTTGTTACCCGCGTTTCTGCTGGATTTTGTATCTTTTGTACTTTTGTACTTTGTATTTTACCGTTTGCAGATCAAATACAGCATCAGCGTCGGTTCTTTTGGCGTAACGTTTTCGATTACTTTACACGGCACAAAATCCATTTCTTTTTCAATATATATACCCCTTCGCCTAAGAATAGACGACTTTTGAGACATGTGAACACTTTCGATAAAGGTACCCGGAATGATGTTTGTTTGTGTTCATCGACAAGCATTATTACTGGAGCCTTGAACCATTCTCCTAAATTTTCGCCAGTTTTACGTGCTTTTCGTTCACGTTGCAAGGCTTCGGCATAGGTGAGATTTTGTTTTCCGGCTGCTACACATGGCCAAATCGTGGAATGGTGGCTATAGACGGTCTAGAGTGTTTTATCTTGTTGTACGTTTGATAATTTCTAAGTAAAAAAAAAAAAACTTCTTTATTTCACTAAAATCTACTGAAAAATAATGGCTGAACCTAAGAATCCTGATGATTTGGCAACCGCCATTCTGAAAAAGAAAGATCGTCCAAACCGTCTCATAGTCGAAGAGGCCGTCAATGATGATAACTCGGTGGTGTCACTGTCGCAGGCAAAAATGGATGAATTGCAACTGTTCCGTGGTGATACAGTTCTTCTGAAAGGCAAGCGGCGAAAAGAAACCGTATGCATCGTTCTTGCTGAAGAAAACTGTCCCGACGAGAAAATTCGTATGAATCGCGCGGTAAGAAATAACTTGTGTGTTCATATATCAGACGTTGTTGCAATACAATCATGCCCAGATGTTATGTACGGCAAACGTGTTCGAATTCTTCCTGTTGATGATACAGTCGAAGATCTAACTGGAAATCTTTTCGAAGTATATTTGAAACCATATTTCCTAGAGGCTTATCGTCCGATTCACATGGGTGATAACTTCTTTGTCAGAGGCGCTATGCGAGCCATTGAATTCAAAGTTGTCCTCACCGAACCAGAGCCATGGATTCAGAATCTGATTTATAATCCGATGTTTATATTTTAAAAAGTCATCACTGACATTTGAACGAATTCAGCTGTACAGCGATCCTGGTGCCGAATTGCCGTACCTTATGTTTTGGTGATGCCATAATGATTCAGAATCACGTGGAAATCGCGGGAATTGGAAAGAAACCGCTCTAGCGGGATAATGAAAAATTTTTCTATTCGGAACAAAGAAAGTGGAGTTCAAGATGAACTGTTGAAGGAGAAAGTTGAAAATTTTTGGCGGTTTGGAAAAAAAAAAGTTTGAATAAAGTCAAAGTGTATGAATTATTAACGTTAGTTAAAGTGAGAAATTAATTAAATAAACTGTTGAAGGAGAAAGTTTAAAATTTTTGGCGGTTTGGAAGAAATTTGAATAAATCCAAAGTGAGAAAGTTTAATCACCTGAAGGAGTGAAAGGAGATTTAGTTGGCAGAAACATCTTAATTCATTGGTTAACGACTGGAGAAAAACTCAATATATATACGTGACGGCATCTTTGGGCAGAATTAGCGGCTAACTGAGTGCTTTCAGCGTTCTCCGCCTGAAGTATAAAAAATAACTCGGATCAGATAAGTAGCTTTTGTTCCATTGTTGTTTGAAAGGCATGCATGAACAGTGTGGGGTCGAAGATGCGACAAAATATGAAGACTGCACGTCTTAGGATTCTTGTCTTAATTTAAAGACATAGCTTGAATGCACGCATAAGACACCAAGGAGATAAAACTATTTTTGCACGTCGAAGAGCTGGGAGTTAACGGAATTTCGTTTGAACTT
>CAXBUK010000073.1:10000-42500 GCA_963978885.1 Nemotelus pantherinus | reverse complement strand
ATTTTTTTCCAAGATTCCATTTCCACGTGATTTTAAACCATTAGGGCATCACCAAAACAGACGGTTCAGAAATCAGCCACCAGGTTCGCTGAGTTTTCGCGCAGTGTTTGGAGATCCAGCTGTCAGCGCCGTTGTTTCCGTTGCTGGTATCTGTGCTGTCAAACCGCGAATTCTCAAGATGGTAAGTAACGCAAGAAACCGAATTTATCTTAAATTAAATGTGAAATTTGCAAACAGGGCTTTAGCATGGTGGTCAGCTATAATCGCCACATGAGGATTCACAGCGCAAAACAAAACGGGCCGTTGGAGTGTACAATATGCAAGGCGAAGTTCAATAACGAGATCGTATTCAAGGCGCATTCCTATACTCATTCAACAAAAGGGAACTCGTGAAACATATGCGTTTCCACGACGATGTGAAACGTTATGAGTGCTTGCAGTGTTCTAGCCGAATTCTCAACAATATATATATATATATATATATATATATATATATATATATATATATATATATATATATATATATATATATATATATATATATAGGTATATATATATATATATATATGTATTCATACATATATATATATATATATATATATATATACATATATATATATATATATATATTATATATATATATATATATATATATATATATATATATATATATATATATATATATATATATATATATATATATATATATATATATATATATATATTATATATATATATATATATATATATATATATATATATATATATATATATATATATATATATATATGTATTCATACATATATATATTCATCCAATGAATCGCGAAGCAAAAAAACTGGGCTTTATGCTGTAGAATAGTGCCACTGAAGGATATTCCCCGGTTTCGTTTCACTTCAAACTACTGAAGCAATGCTTGATCCATTTGATTCTGTGTGGACCCCCGAATATGCATGGGAATCAAAACGTTTTTGTTGAACAGCTCTTCAATTTTACATTTGCTCTTCTTTGTTGTTGATATGGTAGAGTGGGAAACACCTGCTTCTAAATGTTGTTAAGTACTATGTACTATATATTGCAGAAATTAAATTTGTATAAAACAAACTAAAAATATCTATTGTAGCTAGAAGAAAAATTTACGGGATTATATAGAATGAAAAGATAAATATTTAATTTACTAATGCATAATTGTTGCGATGCTGAGGAAAAAAAAAATAATTATTAAATACTCAGAAAAGAAATAAACAAATTATCAAAATATCCACCTCAGCAGGCAGAAACGTCACAACGGGTGACAGTCGTAAAGGAACTGACAGGCGAGCAATTCCATTATCAAGTGTTCCACAATATGGCTGAAGAAGAAATTTATCAGCTGATGGTTGTGATCTGTGTATGTACATTGGAATTGGTGATGCCCTATTGGTTTATGAAATCGTGTCATACGGGAATTTTGGAAGAAAACCGCTTTTGCGGTTCATGGAAAAAAATTTCTCGAAGGAGAACAAAGACTGTCTTTCTGATTGTAACCGTCGAGGTGAAAAGTCGTAAAATTTTTTGAACTGGATAAAGGGGAACTTATATCAGTCTGTAGCAGTTGTAAAGTTAAATTATAAGAATTGTAAAAACAAAAGACAATTTGAGTTTGGTGTAACAATTTGAGTTTGTAAAACTAATGCTGTGAAAGTGGCAAGTGCATAATTCAGGAGTTGACTGGGACGTTAATTTACTATCTGACTCCCAAGAATCATTTTGGCATGCAGCAAAGCAGTTGGCAAAGCAGAGCACTGGTAACCTGTAAGCATTTTGGGTCGAGACGGAGTGGACAGTTCTTATTGAAGGAAGATCGAAGGCTGAAAAGCGAATATTCCCAGCAACCGTAGTGTCGGTTCCCAGATAAGTAGCAGAAAGTTTAAAAAGACAAAAGAATAGCTAAAGAAATCAAGTCCAAATGAACCAAAGTTAAAAATTAACCGGTAAAAAGTTAACCGATTTTAACAGTTAACAGATTTGCGAAAAGTTAACAGATTTGCGGTATAAACGGAACGCAAAAATTAAAGATATTTTTGATGATGATATGATATATTTTCCATTTCCAAATTGTAATGCGGTAGTCGGGATGTATCCACCTAATTTGTTAAATCATCTAGTACCAATTCTGTGCTAATGTAATATTATTTTCACACCTCATAGCTGTATGAACAGTGAATATCACGATTGAGTTTCGTTAAATTTGTCAGAGCAGATAACTTATAAAAAAACAAAAAAATAATAATATCAAAAGAATCATGAAAATCATTTGTTACGATGCATGTAAACTAAATCCGGCCGGAGTTAGGTAAAGATTTAATTGCGACTGTACGTTCTAATATCTAAAGATCTTTTCTCATTGAAACTGAATTGAATAATTTTTCATTGATTTTTTTGTTTGAATTGAATTGAATAATTTTTCAAAGATATCGTTTATTTGTCTCTAGTAATTGGGTTTTGTTTGTATGGAAAATCTTTCGAATCGTTAATAAATATGTATAATATGGAGTAGTTTAAAAATTTAAAAATGGTGATTCATTTCCTTTCTCGTCAAAATCCTGTGGAAATTTGTGTGTGTGTGCAATGTCGTTTCAGGTCGGACTTAAAATGTCGATATAGCGTGCGTAGCACGAGAAGAGTATCAGCCCAAAAACTCACGACCAGGCTGAGCTAGCTGGCGGAGCAAAGCACGCTGGGCTTTAACAAGATACTCTTCTAAGAAAATTCATGCTGCCCTGGCGACTGCTCGATAGCAGAAGCTAGAGCGCAACAATTGGCGCCCAAATTAGGCTATACGGTTTTCAGCTTGATGATGTTTCACTTTGCAGTTTTGCTTTTCGGCTGAGGTGGCAAATGTTCAATCAGAGCATTATGTTGCCTCAGCCATATTTTTTTTTTTTTTCTTTCTTTCTTTGGCCGTAGTTGGCATTATAAATCAATAAGCGTTAAATCGTATCATTTCCATCGTATCGAGCAGTCGTCAGTGCAGCATTGGCGCCCGGCTCGTGCTATTGTCCTTGTTTTATGTGTGTGATAGAGTGTGTTTCATTATTTATTATCCAAATTTTTGCGGTTGTAAGATCACCCTCAGCATAGTCAACGATAATATCTTCTATTAAATAGAATAACTCTCGTGAAAGAGATAATTTGAATTTTTCGTAGCTTTGGGAAGACATTTGTTGAGATGCCCGCTGGTCTAGTTCGGTCTTTGTCCACCAATATATATGGTGTTGTTCATTTACAAGAACTGGCTCGAACAGGACTCGAACACATGAGCAGAGGGACATCTCAAGACAACCGCAAGAGATTTGTAATTCCTTAAATTTCCCAGTCCCATTTTATCATTTTATGTAATATTTCAGTCCTTTTCCTTTCCCTTATTTTAATCCTTTGCTGATGAGACGGGGGAAGAATCATCATTTTAATTATGTTTGATACATTTGGAATCTTGAATTTTCTGAATTTTCATTTATACAATTATATTGTGTCATTTATATATATATATTTCATTTTAAATATTCTGCAACTTTATCAATCTTTCAATGCATCGGAACTTAGGAACTAATGGTATAACTTTCTGATGGCAACATATTAATCTGCCATTCATAAACGTAACAACTTTAAGAGTTACAGAGAAAAACTATTATTGTTGTTACGTGAATACTGTTGATGGTCATTGGCTTTGTCCTGTGGAAATCAAAATCATTCTTTTCAGAAATTGAATTTCAAAGGAAGTTTTACCCTTTCTTTTGTTTTCTTTCTCTCGCGTTCTTGTCCAGACGAAGTGAACGACTCAATATTTTATTTATGCGGGAAAATCCTTCTAGTTTTAGTGGATTTTAATAGGAAAACATAAGCTTCTGATAGATCATTGCATATACACTAGTAATTTGCAATATTCATACCGGCTTCTTTTCTGCTTTCTCCTGCAATTGGATAATTTCAGTACACGTACTATTTTTATTTATATTTTTTTTTAATAACAACTCTTTGTTAGCGAGTAGTTGAATTTAAAGTGAATTTTATTTAGTTAGTTTTAGTTATAGTTACTGAGTTACAGTTAGAATTTAAGCATTTGATTCAATTTGAAATTTGAAGTAGCAGATTTATTAGTTGTGTGTTACAATGCGTCGACGGTCTAGTAGCTGGGATCCTAGCTACACACCTTTCCATCATCAGCTGGAGAAGCTGAGTATATCGCCAGTCAAACGCCCGAATGTGCAGAATCTCTCCACTCCTGCTTCACATACTACTACACGTCCAGCAGATATTTCACGGATAGAAGCGACTAGTCCACCAATGCCTGAACTAACACTCCAAGAACCAGCGTCTCATGATCAACCACGCGTCTCCTTTAAGCCACAAGCAGAAACATTAAGTAAGACCAGTTGTCGATTACCATTATCCAAATGGAATTTAAGTTTTGATGGATCTGCTGACGGTTTGGGAGTAAAACAGTTTTTATTTAGAGTACTCTCGTTAGCCATTGACTATAATATTGGATCTGCAGCCTTAGCGACAGATTTTCATCTACTCCTGAAGGGCTCGGCGGCGGATTGGTACTGGCGGTTTCGGGAATTGAATTATCCGCTTTTATGGGATCATTTGCAAGATGAATTTGTAAAAAGATTTGGTTCCTATCGAACAGACGTGGATGTGCGGCGAGCAATGGATGCACGCGTACAGGGGCC
Source organism: Nemotelus pantherinus (assembly GCA_963978885.1). NCBI lineage: Eukaryota > Metazoa > Arthropoda > Insecta > Diptera > Stratiomyidae > Nemotelus > Nemotelus pantherinus. Next base: position 37,782 of record CAXBUK010000073.1, on the reverse strand, counting down.
TCGAGAGAGATTCCAGGATTATTATGACGCCTTAGAAAATCTATCGTTGCATTTAACAGTGCCACTATTAGAAACGGACTTCCAATGTATCGTATATCGCAACATGTCCCCTCGGTTGAGAGCTCATTTGGCAGGGGTGGAGTTTGGAAGTGTTAGAGATTTGGTCCGGCGTTGCTGTTTGATAGAGTCAGAGTGGCAAATGTTAGGCATGGAAAACGCTCGTCGAGTTAAATTAGTTAACGAAATTGAAATTCCAGAGGAGGATTTAAGAGACGATTATTTACAATTGAACAATTTTTCTGGCTATGGAGCAGCTCGAAACACTTCTTTTTACTCATCTCCTTCTTATTCACGTGATACTCCTAATTATCCAGACACTATGGCAGTAAATAGTATCCAACAGACAAATCAGTCATTATCTCCAGCAGATCGAATTCATAGAGATCATAGGAAATATAAAGTCTGTTGGAATTGTAAGGACCTTGGGCACTCTTTTGCAGATTGTCCCACACCCGTTCGTGGTATTTTTTGCTTCGGTTGTGGAAAGGCTGGTGTGCTAAAGCCACGATGTCCTCAATGTCAGTCGGGAAACGATCATCGGAACACGAATTTTGCGGGGAGAATGCGTGTTCCCTCAGTCAGTCGCCCTTCCAGACCAGAAATGATCGATGTGGCTACCAACGTCGATCCCGAATTACGCCGGCAACATTAAATTCTCATCATCAACTAATTAAGGACAGCACTGGAGCTCATGTGCAACGTAGGAGACGTTTTGATCGTGCATGGAGGTACTTTGCCCTACGACGCTCCCTTCGACAAGCTTGTGTGGAAACTATCATATCTATGCCTGGTGATAATCGACCTTTTGCAACTATTTTTATCAAAGGGCGAAAGTTGACTGGTTTGCTGGATAGCGGAGCTAGTGTCAGCATCTTAGGGGCCGGCAGTTTGGAATTGGTGGAAGAACTTGGTTTGCACCTGCACAGTATGCAGACTAATGTTCATACCGCATCCGGTGACAAGGCGTCGGTACTCGGTTATGTAAGCACTTTGGTGAGATTCAAGGATAAAACCAGGCCAGTAAAATTTCTTATATGTCCCACCTTGACTAACCCAATCTATTTGGGGATCGATTTTTGGGACACCTTCAGAATCTCTCCTCAATGCTCCGCTATTAGTTTACCATCGCAGGATTCTTGTTTTCATCAATTATCTTCCGATGAGAGGCATGAGTTAGAGTTGGTTATACAAAAGTTCCCTTCTTTTAATAAATTAGGTTTAGGTAGAACCGATCTGGTATCACATTTCATAGACACAGGTGATGCTCGACCAGTTAAACAGAGACACTATTCAGTTTCACCGGTCGTGCAGAAACTTATGTATGACGAACTCGATCGCATGTTATCGTTGGGGGTTATCGAGGAAAGTAAGAGTTCTTGGAGCTCACCAGTCACTATTGTCAGAAAGCCGGGTAAAGTACGTCTGTGTCTGGATGCGAGACGACTAAACGAGCTCACGGTCAAAGATGCCTATCCCTTGCCACTGATCGAAGGCTTATTGGCACGCCTTCAGTCGACCCGATTTATCACTAGTTTAGATCTTAAAGACGCTTTCTGGCAAATTCCGTTGGATGTGAAATCTCGCGAGAAAACCGCATTCACAGTACCAGGACGACCCCTCTATCAATTCACTGTCATGCCATTTGGACTTTGTAATGCACCCCAAACGATGTGCCGTTTGATGCATAAGGTCATCCCACACGAATTGCATGATCAGGTATTTGTTTACTTGGACGATTTGCTGATCACAAGTCCAACATTTGATGAACACCTCAAATTGCTGACAAAAGTGGCAGATTTATTGCAACAAGCGAGGCTAACCATCAATGTTGAGAAAAGCAAATTCGTCCAAAAAGAAATTCGGTACCTGGGTTATGTAATCAGTGATGGAGTCCTAAAGACAGATCCTGAAAAGGTATCAGGCATCATTTCATATCCAAAGCCTATATCGGTAAAAGACGTGAGGAGGTTTATGGGTATGGCTGGATGGTACAGACGTTTCATCCCGAATTTCGCATCTATTACTTCACCATTGGCGGATTTCCTGAAGAACAAAAAGAAATTCGTGTGGACGGAGGCGGCCAATGGTGCTTTCGAAGAAACAAAAAAACTTCTAGTGTCCGCACCCGTGCTGGCTAACCCTGATTTTTCCCGTCATTTCTTCATTCAGTGCGATGCAAGTGCCACCGGCATCGGCAGCGTCCTCTTTCAAAAGGATGATAAAAGTGGAGAGCATCCCATTGCATTTATGTCCGCAAAGCTAAATGCGGCACAACGCAACTACAGCGTCACAGAGTTAGAGTGCTTAGCTGCGGTGCAAAGCATCAAACGTTTTCGGGCATACGTCGAGGGATTGCCCTTTACCGTTATCACCGACCATGCAAGCTTAAAATGGTTGATGGCGCAAAGGGACTTGTCGGGAAGATTAGCGCGGTGGAGTTTAAAATTACAAGGTTTTAATTTCAACATAGAGCATCGAGCAGGTACTCAAAATGTCGTACCAGACGCCTTATCACGAGCACGTGACTCCAATGTCGATTTCAGTTGTGCAGTGATCTGCCTTCCCGAGCACCACGAGCGGCTGGGTGATATTCCAAAGCAGGCCTTCCAGGACCCTGATTATACAAATTTAGTTCGACAGGTCCAACAACACCCAGACCAATTTGAAAATCTGTTCGTGACGGACGGAATTTTGTATATTAATCAAGGACCCTCGGGAGGTCTCGATTTGGACATTCCCAGCACAAAGATATGGGTACCAGAGGGATACCGACAGACGCTGTTAACTCGCAGCCATGATAGCCCTATGGGGTCACATTGTGGTATTCGGAAAACGGTGGAAGTGTTAAAAAGATATTTCTACTGGCCAAGGCTTCGTCAGGACGTGACAAATTATATCAACAAATGTCAAACCTGTAAGCAAATTAAATCACCGAATGCTACAATGAGACCACTCATGGGTGCCGCTAGAGTTACAGACCGGCCTTTGCAGCGTCTGTTTGTGGACTTTATGGGACCATACCCCCGATCGAAAATTGGAAACACCCAGTTGTTAGTGGTGCTTGATCACTTTACAAAGTTTGTATGGCTCAAGGCGTTACCTAAGGCTACAGCGGAACTGGTTGTAAAATATCTGAAGGAAAACATCTTTCTTACCTTTGGTGTACCCGAAACCCTTCACACCGACAATGGTGTCCAATTTACCTCCAAGATTTTTTCGGAGTTTCTGGCGAAGCATGGAGTAAAACATTGTCTCACACCCTATTATTCGCCTCAGGCTAACGCTTCCGAAAGAGCAAATCGATCCATTCTCGCTGCCATTCGGGCCTACATAGGAGACGACCATCGGAATTGGGATGCTAACCTGTCAGAGTCGTGTGCCGCATTTCGCAATGTGGTACATGAATCTACAGGATTCTCACCTCATTTCCTGATGTTCGGCTATCAACCTATACATCATGGTTCCGAATATGCCTTACTAAAATCTTTACAGGCTTTTGAGGATGGGGAGATTCAACTAGTTCCTAATTGTGAACGATTGCGATTGGCCCATAGCCATGTTAAGTCGAAATTGGCTGACGCGTACGCTAAAGGAGCACAGCGGTACAATTTGCGTAGTCGCCAGAAGGACTTCACTCCAGGACAGGAAGTGTGGGTGCGAAATCACCTACTTAGCTGTGCTGCTGACCGATTCGCTGCCAAACTTGCCCCGAAGTTTTTTAAGGCAACGATAAAGCGGAAGGTGGGACAGGTATCGTATGAGGTTGAGGATGCTAAGGGCAAGATCTTGGGCGTTTTCCATGCCAAAGATTTGAAGGTGTAGTGAATGATATATAAAATTGTCTGATGAAGGAAACAACGGTTATAGGTTGGTGGACTTCGTGTAGCCCGGCTTTGAGACCTCTCAGGGTCGGAGTCGTCCCCACGATTGTTGCGATGCTGAGGAAAAAAAAAATAATTATTAAATACTCAGAAAAGAAATAAACAAATTATCAAAATATCCACCTCAGCAGGCAGAAACGTCACAACGGGTGACAGTCGTAAAGGAACTGACAGGCGAGCAATTCCATTATCAAGTGTTCCACAATATGGCTGAAGAAGAAATTTATCAGCTGATGGTTGTGATCTGTGTATGTACATTGGAATTGGTGATGCCCTATTGGTTTATGAAATCGTGTCATACGGGAATTTTGGAAGAAAACCGCTTTTGCGGTTCATGGAAAAAAATTTCTCGAAGGAGAACAAAGACTGTCTTTCTGATTGTAACCGTCGAGGTGAAAAGTCGTAAAATTTTTTGAACTGGATAAAGGGGAACTTATATCAGTCTGTAGCAGTTGTAAAGTTAAATTATAAGAATTGTAAAAACAAAAAACAATTTGAGTTTGGTGTAACAATTTGAGTTTGTAAAACTAATGCTGTGAAAGTGGCAAGTGCATAATTCAGGAGTTGACTGGGACGTTAATTTACTATCTGACTCCCAAGAATCATTTTGGCATGCAGCAAAGCAGTTGGCAAAGCAGAGCACTGGTAACCTGTAAGCATTTTGGGTCGAGACGGAGTGGACAGTTCTTATTGAAGGAAGATCGAAGGCTGAAAAGCGAATATTCCCAGCAACCGTAGTGTCGGTTCCCAGATAAGTAGCAGAAAGTTTAAAAAGACAAAAGAATAGCTAAAGAAATCAAGTCCAAATGAACCAAAGTTAAAAATTAACCGGTAAAAAGTTAACCGATTTTAACAGTTAACAGATTTGCGAAAAGTTAACAGATTTGCGGTATAAACGGAACGCAAAAATTAAAGATATTTTTGATGATGATATGATATATTTTCCATTTCCAAATTGTAATGCGGTAGTCGGGATGTATCCACCTAATTTGTTAAATCATCTAGTACCAATTCTGTGCTAATGTAATATTATTTTCACACCTCATAGCTGTATGAACAGTGAATATCACGATTGAGTTTCGTTAAATTTGTCAGAGCAGATAACTTATAAAAAAACAAAAAAATAATAATATCAAAAGAATCATGAAAATCATTTGTTACGATGCATGTAAACTAAATCCGGCCGGAGTTAGGTAAAGATTTAATTGCGACTGTACGTTCTAATATCTAAAGATCTTTTCTCATTGAAACTGAATTGAATAATTTTTCATTGATTTTTTTGTTTGAATTGAATTGAATAATTTTTCAAAGATATCGTTTATTTGTCTCTAGTAATTGGGTTTTGTTTGTATGGAAAATCTTTCGAATCGTTAATAAATATGTATAATATGGAGTAGTTTAAAAATTTAAAAATGGTGATTCATTTCCTTTCTCGTCAAAATCCTGTGGAAATTTGTGTGTGTGTGCAATGTCGTTTCAGGTCGGACTTAAAATGTCGATATAGCGTGCGTAGCACGAGAAGAGTATCAGCCCAAAAACTCACGACCAGGCTGAGCTAGCTGGCGGAGCAAAGCACGCTGGGCTTTAACAAGATACTCTTCTAAGAAAATTCATGCTGCCCTGGCGACTGCTCGATAGCAGAAGCTAGAGCGCAACATAATATATTATTGTTTTGAATATTGCGATGAAAAAGATGAAAATTAACATGTTATTAAAAGTGTATAGCATTTATTTTTCAAGTAGTTATTATAACACAGTAGATGAATGAGGTGAAAATTGAATTTTTAGATAAGTATTTCGAAACTAAAATTTGATATGCTTGCGTTAAGAAAATGTTGGAGCTTGAGGTTTATTAGTTTATGAAGATTGTGGTATATTTTAGTATGATATCTTTTATGAAAGACTGAAGACTTTCTAATTTTTCCTTGATTTTAGTTAATGAAACCAATCTGGATTGAAAACGTAACATATTTTGATATGAACTCGCGCTTGAAATCACTCGAAGTTAATTTTTTTGGTACGACACCCATCAACTTACAAATATATTGATACTTTCGTTTTGACAGTGCTTTCGTCATGGTATCAGCAGTTTGACTATTCGTTTGAACGTGCTTCAAACTAAATATCTCATCCTCAAACTTATATTATCTTTTCAAAGATGCGGTTTGTGTTTTTATTCTTTTATAAAATTCTGGGTTCTTTACAAGTGTGATTGCACTTTACGTGTCTATGTAAAATACGGTGGCCTTGCTGCAATTCGTCATGTAAAAATGATCAAGTATTTTCCTTGTGTATCACTGTTGGTGAACATGTGTCGAACGCGGCTCAATTTCGAGTCCTAAAAAACATTTTTAACTTTTTGCTGTAGAATAGTACCACTGAAGGATATTCCTCGGTTTCGTTTCACTTCAAACTACTGAAGCAATGCTTGATCCATTTGATCCTGTGTGGACGCCCGAATATGCATGGGAATCAAAACGTTTTTGTTGAGCAGCTCTTCAATTTTACATTTACTCTTCTTTGTTGTTGATATGGTAGAGTGGGAAACACCTGCTTCTAAATGTTGTTAAGTACTCTGTACTATATATTGCAGAAATTAAATTTGTATAAAACAAACTAAAAATATCTATTGTAGCTAGAAGAAGAATTTACGGGATTATATAGAATGAAAAGATAAATATTTAATTTACTAATGCATAATATATTATTGTTTTGAATATTGCGATGAAAAAGATGAAAATTAACATGTTATTAAAAGTGTATAGCATTTATTTTTCAAGTAGTTATTATAACACAGTAGATGAATGAGGTGAAAATTGAATTTTTAGATAAGTATTTCGAAACTAAAATTTGATATGCTTGCGTTAAGAAAATGTTGGAGCTTGACGTTTATTAGTTTATGAAGATTGTGGTATATTTTAGTAGGATATCTTTTATGAAAGACTGAAGACTTTCTAATTTTTCCTTGATTTTAGTTAATGAAACCAATCTGGATTGAAAACGTAACATATTTTGATATGAACTCGCGCTTGAAATCACTCGAAGTTAATTTTTTTGGTACGACACCCATCAACTTACAAATATATTGATACTTTCGTTTTGACAGTGCTTTCGTCATGGTATCAGCAGTTTGACTATTCGTTTGAACGTGCTTCAAACTAAAGGTCTCATCCTCAAACTTATATTTTCTTTTCAAAGATGCGGTTTGTGTTTTTATTCTTTTATAAAATTCTGGGTTCTTTACAAGTGTGATTGCACTTTGCGTGTCTATGTAAAATACGGTGGCCTTGCTGCAATTCGTCATGTAAAAATGATCAAGTACTTTCCTTGTGTATCACTGTTGGTGAACATGTATCGAACGCGAATCAATTTCGAGTCCTAAAAAACATTTTTAACTCGAAAATTTATCTCGGATTTCCGTTGCAGTTGGTTGATTACTGATTGTATGGCGTCTTGCTCCTCAGTCGCAATTAATCCGTTGTCGACATACATTGCTAGTATTAGCATGACCTTTTAACCGTTTCAAACGAAAGCACACGGATCAAAGTCACTCACCTTGAAGTCAAACTTATTCATTAACGAATTAAACTTGACGCCCGATTCTAGCCGTACAAGCTCTTGGGTACCTTGCACACCTATCTGATCATATCCGATTGGCTAGCACATGTAGACATTTCCCTGTGAATCACCATCATAAACTTTTACACACCTGGCTATTACTGCAAGTAAACGAACCAATCTCGCTATTTACTTTAGAAGTCCACCCAGAATGACAATATTTTACGGGAACCGAGCTATCAGATTTTCATAGAGAAAACGTCTTGTCCTCGTGTCGAATAGTTGCCGGTAGGAGTTACGGGGACGATTAAAATCTAAATTTAAACAAATCAATGAAGTAAGAAAAACAAAGTCGTTAAAATAACTATATAAAAACGCCTATGCAATCTAAAGACGTCCGAACAGGCGAAAAGTCACCATTGACAGGTGGACAAATTCAGCTGTACAGCGAACCTGGTGTCTGATTTCTGTATCTTCTGTTTTGGTGATCCCCTAATAGTTTAGAAACACGTTGAAATGGAAGATTGGAAAAGAACCGCTCTAGCGGTAAAGTGAAAAAGTTTTTGAAAAGGAAAAGGGGTCTTTTTGTCTTTGGATGGGGAATGAGAAGGAAGCGCTGGTAAAGTGAAAGACTAAAATTGTAAATTGAACTTTTAAAAGTGGTGAATTTTTGAAAAGTAAAAAAAGGGGAAAAGAAAGTAATGCAGTTTTGTGTAATGAAACGTGCATAATTACATTTTTGAAACTTGGAACGAAGACAAACTGAGGGTTCGTAGTTAAAGATTGCCGCCGGAAGCGACAAAGAAACCAAAGTGAAATATTGAACAACTCAACGATGCATCAATTCTGTGGTGGAAGGTGGAATTACGAGTCGAGCCAGGGAGTTCAATAAAAGAAAAATCAATTTACCTCAAACATTATTTAAAACTGTGGCGAGCAGCGAATTAAGTTTTCGGATTTGTTCATGATGGCCTCATGCGTGTGCGTGGAAGAAAGGCGAGAAAATATACACTCAGTCCAAGGAAGTCAATAGGAAGACAGGAGTTAATACAACAATACCTGAACAGAAAACAGCTAAGTACTGAAATTGAATTACCTTTCATTTGAAGAATACATATTAAAGTTAAAAGCAAGATTAAAGTTAAAAGCAAGATAAGCTATATATATCGATCATCAGATAGCATATTTGTTTTCTTATGAATATCGTCAATTTGAATGATAGCTACTTAATAGAAAAGAAGAAAAATCTTTTGTTCGCGTTATGATCATTTTTATCAGTCACGTCCACTCTGATGAAGAAAAAAAGGAAACTAATTATTTAATTTTTTCTTTTGATTGACATTGCTAAACTAATTTATTGGTGTGAGGTGATGTTATATTATTTTTCTTGATTTTTATTTATCTGCATGTGAATTTCCATTTGAATCACTCTATTATCTATTTATGTTTATACAATCTGTCGAGCTTTACAATCTGGATTATATATTTATGGTATTTATATTTCTTTTTGTATTGGTTGATGTAAACCAATTCCGGCCGGGGTTGGGTAGAAAAAAAACCTTACCTAACCTATTAATAAGTTGATTTGATTGGATTTGTAGTTATTGGATTCAATCTAAAGTATTTACTTTGAAATATAGAATTTTTTTTGGTTAAATTGTACCTTATTTTAGTTTTCTTTGAGGACCTATTGTGTTGTTAACTTTTAACAATGTTTTTAAAATTAACTTGAATAAAAAATAATTCTGATGGATCTTCTTCCTTTCCTTCTTCTGTGTGTTGTCATTGTCTTCGTTACTTCTGAGATGTTTAAGTGTTGTGGTGTCTGCGTGCCGTAGCACGTAGGGATTTTTCCGCCCGCCAAACCCACGATAGACTGAGCTAGTCGGCTGGGATAAGGCACGCCGGGCAAATAAAGGAAAAATCCCTGACAAATGTATGCTGCAGTGCCGACAGCTCGACAGCGCATTGTCAGTTGCAACAATGTTGAATTATTGCACTTTTTTCTTCAATAGTAAAACACTTTCGTTGTTTAGGCGTTGAAATTTTCACGCACAGAAATTAACCTGTTAATTGGGGAGTCAACTTTTGTTCAACTCGTTTTACAATGGAGGCTTTTTTCTTCGCAGTGCGAAATAATACATTATATCAACATAAAGGTTCAGTGAGTACCGCTCATGGCTGCGTGACTCGTTCGAGCTGCAATTTTCAGGACATATTGATGTATAAGAAACAGAAGTGGTTCAGAATCAACATAACATATTTCCTAGCGAATTATAGGTACTTATGTGTTTCTATGGGAACAGGACATTTGGAAAAAACAAGTATGCAAAATTATATCAATGTTTTCAGCTTGCTTATGATACCGTTTTGAAAGTTTTTAATCCTTCGTAGGCGGTGAGTGCGTTAAAGTTGGCACAGAATACTTTTCAAATGATGGATTGTGATTACTTCTGATGGAGTCATCAGATCCTTACGAAATTCCCAGAATATACTAACGCTTTTTAGAATTAGATCTGTGAGATTTTTGATGAAAGTGCAATCAGACAACCTTGAAAAAATCACGTAAAAAAATCTTCAAACCGTAGTCTCGTGATTTTCGAAGAAAATTAGTATTAGACTCACTTCGCCCAAATGCATTGTTTCCAAGATAGTCTTCCTTTCCATAGAAAAAGAGACTAATCTACGGATATTTCCTTATCTGGTATGTATAAAAAAAAAAATCCATCATGTCTATTTACGATGAAAATTTTTCATGACGAAAAATGTCTGTGGGAACACTGAATTTTGTTCTGATTAAATCAAATATATATTTTAAAAAATATCAACATTTTTTAATATTTACTTTATTATTCGGAAGAAATGTGCACTTCTTAAATGTCGTTATACCCATTGCAGTTGACTTCATACCCAGTTAAAATACGTCGTCATACCCAGTTTACAGGTTAAACACAGAACAGCATCTGACTTGGTACTCAGGAAGACTAAATACCTGTAAATGGTGGCTCGGGATTTCGGGGAAACAGTAAACACACGATCAACGGGGCGCTGAGACACGGTCGCTTGACCTTACTCAAAAACAACAAATTCTCGTCGTTATAAACGGACAAGTAAGTACTATATTCAGCCAGATTACGGTGCTATAAACGGTTTGTCGTTATAACCGGAGTTGTAATAAGCGAACATGTTGTAATACTATTGTATGAGAAATCAACCAAATGAATTTAACTAAGTGGCTATAAGCGACATATGTCTCCATAAATACCTGAGTGCCAATGATCTTCGCTGTGACATGACCAAATATCGTGTCATCACGAAACCACATAACCTGGCGGAATGTAAAACGCTATGGGAAGGAGCCTAGAATAAAAAACCAAACATGGAAGATGAGTGTAGGAGTGCAGGGAAATAGATGCCCAGGTGCAGGGAAATAGATGCCCAGCACCGGCGGTAGAGGGAGTGAGCCAGCAGGCTCCCGGTCGTCGATATCCAGCGACTGCAATGCTATGGAGGTGGTCAACTTGGCTTCCATAACATATATATCTACAAGAAAACCAATTGCTGAGGAAGAAAACCCATTTCGAGGGAAATCACTGGTGCTACGTACACCTCCTAGACCAGCAAATGAATTCGGAGGAAGTCTGCAGGCGCCTAAAAGCCAAACTTAACAGATGATTTCGGTAGCATCGGATGCGAAACAAAATTCGTTCATTAAATTGGGTGAAATGATTACAGCACTAGCTGATTTTACAAAAACACGAACAAACTTGCACCATTCGAGCTACTTATCATAAGGCTCGCGTAGAAATTGATTGGAGAAACCCTGGAAGATCGGATGCAACTGCGCAAGTTACACCGACACCTGCAAATGTCAAGAAGGTTAGCAACATTGCTAACGGGGAAACGGCAGGACGCAGTGGTAGCAACATGACGATATCAATGATATCCGGCACTGTAAATCAAAAGCGGCATCGAGAAGTTGGAGACGAAACACAAGAACTTATTCAATCTCCGAAGAGACCGATGAATAGGACGCAGAATAAGGTTCCATTGTTAGTAAAACCTGCGGAAAATACGAATGCTGACACCTGGACTAAGGTTACGAGGAAAAAACAACCACCTGCAAGGCAAAAGTGGCCGGATGTCATGATAATTTCCACCAAGGACGAAGCGACATATGCCGAGATTCTGCGCCAGATGAAGGCTGATACGAGGTTGAAGGAGGTAGGCGAAAATGTGACCCGCATTCGTCGGACTCAAAAAGGACAACTACTGCTTCAGATGAAGTCATCGGCAACAGAAGTCGCTTTAAAACTCCAAAAACAGATGGAAAAAGTGCTAGATGGGAAAGCTGACGTCAAAGTTAAGTGTGATCTGACCAAAGTGGAAGTAAGAGATCTCGACGAAATCACCACAAAGGAAGATATTCGTGCACAGTTTACCTTCAACGATTTGAGGGAAGATGCTGTCATATCGCTGAGGTCAAGTGTGAAATGAAGTGGTGATTGGTCCTTCGTTTTTCGACAATTTCGCATCGCAACTATTATATTCACTTGTGTTATCTTGCCTAAAGTGCTATCTTGCGTGGTTGCTATCAAAATATTTTATTTTTGGTTGAAAAACCGACCTGTAACACGCGTAACAACCTTTCCCTCGCTATGGAAAGTGGGTAAAGTAATTCCAGTGGAGAAGCCGCCTCTGGTGGTTTGTCAACAGCATGTTGACCAATAACGATACTGTCTTATCTCTCAAAAGTACTTGTCTATATATATATATATATATATATATATATATATATATATATATATATATATATATATATATATATATATATATATATATATATATATATATATATATATATATATATATATATATATATATATATATATATATATATATATATATATATATATATATATATATATATATATATATATATATATATATATATATATATATATATATATATATATATATATATATATATATATATATATATATATATATAGATATAGTGAAACCTGTGAAGTTGACCACCTCCACAAGCTGACCACCTGGCTAAGTTGACCAGCTTTTCCTAGTTCAACTCGTTCCCAATACAAATACACCCTTATAAGCTGACCAAATGTCTAACATGTAATTTGACCGTAAGTCTGTAAAACGTCACATTACATTCCACCTATCTAAGTTGACCACTTTGGTTTTTCTATGAAAAATCTATCTGGCTACTGAAATGAAAATGAATATAAGTGATCAACTTGTGTACGTCGAAGGGAAAAATAAAAACGTCCGTTTTGTTCGAAGCCTGAATTTAATCTAACTCAAAGTATTTCAATTATTTTGCATTACAAAATTTGCAGAGTTTACTTTAATACATAATTCTCGGAAAATGCAATTCTAACTCAAAGTCAATGACATGGCATTACAATATTTGCAGAGTTTACTTTAAAACACAATTCTCGGAAAATGCAATTTCGCACAGACGACAAAAGTAATGGCAATTTAACGCATCGCGTTGCATGATGTAGAGCGGAGTCTTGCAACGGCACGTTTTGTTAACATCGTGATTGTTGCTGACTACAGGTGTGCTGGCACGTTTTTTTTATGTTGCACTTGTCGCTTGAGAATGGTGTTAACTTCTTCCTCCTGAAGTGTCTGCGTCCCGCAGATTATACGTTAAGGTTGATGGGTGTAATGTCCTGGATGTTAAGCCTAATAGGTTGGACATCTAGTGATCTCAAGCCTGTTTCTGCTGCTTCTTCTGCATTTGGAGACTACAAGTATACCATATGTTAAAATTAGTACTGTAAAGAGAGTTATATCTCTTATCAAGGATTTCTCACGATTGGTGAGTAGGTTCTTCAGCTTGCAGGTGTTATTTAAGTGAAGAGTGTGGAGGTACTCCAAGTCAAGCCGTAAGTCCTCCTCATCTGGTCTGGCTTGGAATACTGGTGGCAAAACCTGGAGCACTTGGGTTTTTTTGTTCGTGAAAGTCTTCTCTTTTATCCGGATTGTCTCGTTGTTGAATTGGATTACAAAACTACCCTCCAGATATCTGGTGAAATTGTTTCCAGATATTTCCCCTTGGAAGTTGTCAAGAAATATTGTATTCTGTTCTACCGGTCTTGGGCAGTGAAATAATGTACAAGTGATGAAGTAATCCTTTTGCTGTCATTGTTGGTTCGGCATATTCTATAGCCTCAACATCGTTTTCGTCGGGAAATGTTTCAATTTGCGCTATAAGTTGGTTAATTTCCTCCTTGTTTAATAAATTGGAGTTGACAATTTCATTTTTAGCTAACTGTTCGGCCTGCACTATTTCATTTACTTCATTCCGCACGATACTCAGTCGATTGAACATCATTTGTTCATATTTATCGGTGATGCGGTCGTTGTTGTATTGCCGCAGCATCGCATTCGTTGAGTCCATCAGATTTCTGTTGATCTTGTATTGCTCGTCATAGTTGTTCAAGTCGATGACGTGTATGAGTTTCATGCTGCCGTTTATTATTCGTCCGCTTCCTAACTTGATAGTTGCTATTGGTCCTAGGTACTCATAAACGTTTGTTGACGTGGTTTTGTTTGTCCACGCTAGACTGAAACGAGAGGAAAGGTGCCTTATTTCCCAGAGTTTTTTATATGGGATTTATGAATTTGCCTGCCGCTGGCGGTCGTTACGATAACTTTATTGTCTTTGGCTACGATCTCTTTCTTGAAAATAGGTTTGTGTTTGTCCTGAATCTGTTTCACTGCTGCGTATATGGTTTCTCCAGAATCATAAGTTCTTGGCTCTTGTCTTTTGGGATTTTCGTTGTTCAGCTTATGCTTCTGCTTCTTTCGAATTTGATTTATCAAATCGTCATTGATTTTGTTTTTAAAATCTACTCAATTTTGATAATTTATTCGCTGTTCTCTTCCGAAAAATACGTCGCTAGGTTTCCTATTTGTTACCAAATGAATCGTGTTATTGTATTGGTCAACGGCAATGTTGATGATTTCTTTCGTCGACAAGTCCGGGTACTCCTTTTTAATACATCTAGCGGTCTCAATTATGGTAGAATGAACTCTTTCCACAGTTCCATTTACCTCACTTTTCTGGCATGGTGTCTTGTATGTCTCTATGCCCAGGATATTAACGTAGTTAGAAATAATCGGGCTTACAAGGCTTCCCTCATTATCTATCACCAACACATTAGGCACTGTGAAGAAGTGTAGTACTTTAGTCATCTTGTCCCTCATCTTGTCCCTATTGCAAATGTCGCAAGATTTGATATACTTCTTTATTTCTTTAGTCATTTGAGGGAAGTAGGATTGTTCTAAAATTTGTTTCTTATTTTCGTCATAATTACGGTGAGCCCTTCTGTGCTCTTTATCTTTGATTGCCATTTTGTTATCGGGGTTTGTAATGTTCTGCACAACTCGCTGTGTATGCGGATTCGGAATCTACAAAAATGTTCCCTAAACACTTCTTGCAGGAGCTGTATGTACGGTTCGGGAATTTTGAGCCCATTTATGACATTGGGATTTAGGTTTTCTTTTAGCGTTTTTATGAGAGCCTCTTTTGTTACCTTCGTGAGTTTAATAAAATGCCTACGGTATCCCTTGTGAGGTTCTTCATATCCGTAAGTGTCCTTTCCTTCCGAGATTATCAATTGGTTCTTAAATACGTTTATAGGTGCCTCGCAACAAGGAATGAGGTCGGTGCTGTCTTCTTCGGCACTATGTGCCGTCTGGGTAAGAATGTTGGCTTCCATTTCTAACCTTGATAGTGCATCGGCAACGTTATTCGTTTTTCCAGGTTTGTGTACGAGTTTGCAGTTGTATTGCTTTATTGGAGCCTTTCACCTTTTGATCTTGGCATTGTTGTTCCTATTACTCAAGCCAAACGTCAGTGGCTGATGGTCGGTGAGTATTTTCACCTTTTTTGCTCCATAGAGGTAGTTTCTTAGCTTGTCCAGGGCCCAGACTATGGCTCAGTTTTATCAAGGGATCGGGAAATGTATGTGATTGGCTTATCCTTTCCGATTTCGCCCTGAGAAAGCACTGCTCCGAAGGCCGTATTCGATGCATCTGTGGTCAATATGAAATCCTTAGAGAAATCTGGAAAGGCTGGTATTTCGGGTGAGGCTAAAATTTCCTTCAATTCAATAAACGCTTTTAGCTCCATTTCTCCCATCTCGATTGGAATCTTTTTGGATTGGGTTGACTTAACTTGCCCTTTTTCACCTCTTGTCATATTAGTCAACGGCTTGGCAATTTTAGCGAAATCCCTTATGATACGGCGGTAATATGATGTCAGTCCCAGGAAACTTTTCAGATCTTTCAGATTAGAAGGTGGTTTAATGTTCTTTATTGCTGCTATCTTCTTGGCGTCTAGCCTTATCCCCTCACTGGAAATGATGTAACTTAGGAATTCCGTTTCCTGTTTTAGAAATTCGGTCTTGTTGAGATTGATTCTAAGTTTTCTAAATGTTCCGCCTCCGTTCTTCCGAATATGGTTATGTCATCAATGTAGACGTAACATATTCTGCCTATATATTCCCGGAGGACTTCATCGATCATTCTTTGGAATATTGCGAGAGCATTTCGCAATCCGAAGGGTAATCTTGTATATTCGAATTTTCCATTCATTGTTGAAAAAGCTGTCTTCGGTATATCGCGTTCCCTCATTTGGATATGGTGGAAGCCTGAGGTCAAGTCCAACGTCGTGAAGTACATCGCTTTACCAAGGCTGGCTATTGTGTTGGATATATCTGGGATGGGATATATGTCCGGTGTCCAGCTTTTTTTTCGACTATCCAAACGGGAGCATTCTAAGGGCTCTTGGAAGGTCTAATGATTCCGTCCTTCAATGGTTTTTTTATTTGGCTGTCGACCTCTTCACGCATAGCAGAAGGATATGGATATGATTTCGCGTATATTGGTTCAAAATATAAAATAGCGGAAACTACAGTCGTTAACATCATCATGAATAAAGACTAGATTTCAACAGCACTTAACCAAAATGTTAATCTAGAAAGAAAGCGGAAATTGAAGAAGACGCAGCTGGAGCCTGTCAAAGAACAAGTTCTAAAATTTTTTAAGAAATGCCGATCAAAAAATACCCATTACTTCAAGTGAAAGCATTGAAGATTGCCAACATTTGGAAAGAAAATTATTTTCATGCAAGTAATGGATGGCTTGAACCATTCAGGTTGCGAAATAACATCGAGTTTAGAGCATTATCTGGTGAAAGTGCGAGTTTTAACTATGAAGCAGCGGCGTATTGGAGACTTAATTACCTGACATTTTAAAGGAATATACAGTCGAAGACCAGTTGAATATGGACGAAACTGGTTTGTCTTATAGGGAGCTCCCAACCAAAAGCCTTGTGACAAAAGGCGAAAAGTGTCGAGGAGGCTTGTTGGCCAAGGAAAGACTGAGCATTTTGCTATGCTGTAGTACAACAGGAGAGAAGCTAAAACCGCACGAATTTTGAAACAAATTCCATTAAGGTCCAAAATCTGCCCGTACTTTAAAAATTGAACAAAAAATCATGGATGACAACCGCAATTTTTGAGGAATGGTTGCATAAAATAGATAAAGAAATGCAAAAATAAGGTAGAAAAATAATAATTTTATTGGATAATGCTACAAGTCATAAACCTGACACCTCATTTTTGAATCTACAAATAAAATTCTTGCCTCCGAATTCGACATCTGAGCTCCAGCCTTTGGACCAAGGCATTATCCAATGTGCGAAGCTACATTATCGGAACAATCTCTTGCTTCACTTAATTTTCATTATAGATACTGACTCCGGCTCAACCTACGAAATGGTGAGAAAAGTAACTGTTTTAGATTCGATCAGGTGGATTCATTCAGGTGACAGAAGATACAATAAGGAAGTGTTTTCATTGAGCGAGTTTCAACTTAACGCCATCATTGTATGATGCGGACGAAGTAAATTTACAACCAATTATTTCAGTCTCGCCTTAAATTATTCAAGATTATTTATTACCTCCAAATGAATTTCATTCTTTCCGTGGCAATCGTTTGGAACCGACGAAGAAGAGGAAACTGCGGATCATGAAATAGTTAGTTCGGTGATACCAGTACCTAGCGCTAAGCAGGCCATTAAATTGACTAACTCTCTCATAAGATACGCCGGAGCTCATCAGCCAAGTTGAATTGTAAACAATGTTTGAGTTAAGAGGCAAAGCAAACAAGTTTATATGATTTCTTTGGCGGTAATAAATAATGTAATATAATTCTTTAGGCGCATTATTTTGTTTCTTTTCATGAATCTCCAAGTTCTTTTTATTGTTATGCAAATGCTCTATGAAAAGTCAATAGTGTTTAAAGAAAAACAAGCACCCCCCTTTAAACTGACCACCTGCATATCTTGACCGACACCAACCCGAACCGTAGTGGCCAACATATAGAGGTTTCACTGTATATATATATGTATATATATATATATATATATATATATATATATATATATATATATATATATATATATATATATATATATATATATATATATAAAATTCTTTAATCTTGACTCTCCCAAAATGCCTCAACAGCGGCTATCATTTCGATATCATCTTCAAATTCCTTACCACGAAGGTTTTTGTTTGAGCCGAGGAAAGAGGCAGAAGTCACTAGGAGCTAGATCTGGTGAATAGAGCGAGTTTTCAAGCAGTTCGATTCCTGTTTTTACTAATTTTCGAAGAAATTATATATATATATATATATATATATATATATATATATATATATATATATATATACAGGGTGTCCCATAACGCAACGTCAAGCCGGAAAGGGGTGATAGGGCAGGTGGTGACAGTAATCAGAAAACTATTTAAAAAAAATTTAGCTGCGTATTTTTTGAGATATTCGCTTTTGAAAAAAAATTGAAAAAATGCGTACCCTGTGACAATCTTTTCACTGCTACATCTACAAAAATTTTTTTTTTTTTAATTTTCTTTTTATAATATAACCCCAGATAAATGCTCTTTAAATTACAGCCAAAAATTAAAAAATTACTGTTTTAGTTTTCAGTGAAATAGCACTTCTTTCACCAAAGATGTACTAAAAAATAACTCTTCACCCAACTTCATCTAACCGTACTGAAAAAAAAATGTACTAAGATATTTTGGCAAGTAGCTTTAAAAGATAGTCTACTAAGTCCTAATTCCAAAATGGTATTACACTTGCTTCTTTATTTCTTAATTGAGGAAAAATAACGTTTTTACCTTGGAGAGAACCAATTCCCAGTTAATTGCTATTAGTTATTTGAAATGATTTTAATGCACTTTATTCTTCTTAAAAACCGTTACCTATAGGTCGATGGAAAAATTAGATGCGTAGTTATGTTATTTTGCTATTTGCGTGGCATTATAGTGGATTACGGTCATTTGATAAGTGTGCATTTTTCTAGCAAATAAGAGAATACTCCCGTAGTTCCGTTTATTGAAAGTGTAAAGTGTGAATTCCATAATGCCGTTTAGATATAGTGCACAGGAATATGCTAATATGCACCTAATTTATGGGGAATGCAGATCCAATGCTTCTGCTTCAGCACGACTTTATCGTGAGAGGTACCCAAATGTTGAACGGTATCCAGATCATCGAGTGTTCATAAACGTGCATCGGGCATTTTCAGAGGGTCGCTTGCCCCATCGAATGGCTTGTGCGGGAAGACCTTGGAATCTCTACGAGGACACTGTATTGGAAGCAGTTGAAGAAGAACCGTCAACCTCGGTGCGTGCCATTCAGATGACTACAGGAGTACCCAAGAGCTCAGTTCAGCGAATTCTAAGGAGAAACCAACTTCATCCATACCATGTACAACGTGTACAAAGTCTCCTTCCGCGAGATTACCCGGAGAGAATTCAGTTTTGTCAAACTATGCTGGAGAAGTATAGAGAAAATCCGCGGTTCTTTGACGAAATTCTTTGGACGGATGAGTCAACATTCACCAAGGATGGCTACATGAATCTCCATAATTTGCACGAGTGGCACGTGGAGAATCCGCATCTAATGCGACAGAACAAATCTCAACACCAATTTAAAATAAACATGTGGACGGGCATTCTTAATGGTTCAGTTGTTGGGCCATTTGAGCTTGCGGGGAATTTGAATGCCGAAGTTTATCTGGATATGTTGGAAAACCAATTATCACAACTATTGGACGACGTACCACTGAGGATTTATGGAAACATGTATTTCCAGCATGATGGCTGCCCAGCACATTATGCTCGAAGTGTACGGGAATTTCTCAACAGTGAGTATCCCGAGAGGTGGATAGGACGGGGTGGAACAATTTCGTGGCCAGCTCGTTCACCCGATCTAAATCCTTTGGATTTCTTTTATTGGGGCGCAATAAAGGAAAAAGTCTATTCCACTGAAATACAAAGCTTAGAAGAGCTACGTACTAAAATTAGAAATGCGGTCGACGAAATAAACTCAAGAAGTTTTGCCCGCCTAATTTCAAGGTCGTTCTTAAGAAGATGCAGAGCCTGCATTGCCGCTGATGGCAAGCATTTCGAATACCTTTTATAAGTAAAGTAAGTAATTTCTGTTCAATAATTGATTTCTAATTTCAACTTATATCAAATAGTGCGAAAACAAACTTAGGATGTCGGACTGTTAGAAAATTTATATTCATCTCAATTAAGTCATTAAGAAGCAAGTGTAATACCATTTTGGAATTAGGACTTAGTAGACTATCTTTTAAAGCTACTTGCCAAAATATCTTAGTACATTTTTTTTTCAGTACGGTTAGATGAAGTTGGGTGAAGAGTTATTTTTTAGTACATCTTTGGTGAAAGAAGTGCTATTTCACTGAAAACTAAAACAGTAATTTTTTAATTTTTGGCTGTAATTTAAAGAGCATTTATCTGGAGTTATATTATAAAAAGAAAATTAAAAAAAAAAAAATTTTGTAGATGTAGCAGTGAAAAGATTGTCACAGGGTACGCATTTTTTCAATTTTTTTTCAAAAGCGAATATCTCAAAAAATACGCAGCTAAATTTTTTTTAAATAGTTTTCTGATTACTGTCACCACCTACCCTATCACCCCTTTCCGGCTTGACGTTGCGTTATGGGACACCCTGTATATATATATATATACATATATATACATATATATATACATATATATATATATACATATATATATATATATATATATATATATATATATATATACATATATATACATATATATATATATATATATATATATATATATATATATATATATATATATATATATATATATATATGTATATATATATATATGTATATATATATATATATATATATATATATATATATATATATATATATATATATATATATATATATGTGTGTGTGTATATATATATATGTGTATTTATATATATATATATATATATATATATATATATATATATATATATATATATATATATATATATACGCATACTTGCATACTTTCGAAACCACTTTGTCAAAATAGAATTTTCAATGTAGATTAAAATTTTCAATGTAAATTAAAAGTTGTTCAATTTTAATCATCCCGCAAAAACAATTCCAATTTGATTCTGCTTTCGGAGGCCGGTTCCGCAAAACGATCGAGTTTCCCGTATCAATATTCTCGGCTTTGATAAGCTTTGGAGATGATATACGTTGTCTATGCTGATATATAGACAAGAAGGGAACCATGATTCAATCAATAAATATTAACGCTTTAAAAATTTACGAAATTTACTGGTTGGGTTTAACTTAACGTGAAGCAGATTTGGTATATATTTTGCTTTGCTGCTGACACAGGGTAACCAGCATTAGCCATTTTCGTAAATATTGCATCAACAGATGCTTCAAATTACGTACTCATGTGCAAAGCATTTGCAATAAAATTAAGAAACCAATTTGTAAATTTTCCGAGTTTTGAACATTTGTCGGATGGCAGCCTCAAACAACGTTTAACCGCTAAAATTTTCGATGAAATCCTCCGATGAGAACGAAATTCAAAGGATAAGTTCATTTAAGTATGAGCTTGTTATGGGAAACTTATTGCTGTTTCGTTGGGAAAGTGTTGCCAGCACTGAACAGTTTCATCATTTGTGTTATAGTTGAGTTTTGTTTCTTTGGATAAGGAATGGTTGATATGATTCTACAAGAAAGTGTATAACGTTTGTCCAAATTTTTTTGTCACTCAAAGACAATTTGTTTTAAAATTAGTTTTCTAGCGGTTCTGATGCGCTAGACTTTTTTTAATTGCATACATCACAACTGCCGCCTTGTGAGCCGGTGCGTTATCGTGACGAAACAGAACTCCGGCTCGCAGTTTGCCGCGTCCTCTTCCTTCATTGCCTCTTGCAATCTTCTTTTTTGGTCTGCGTAGTAAAAGCCTGATATAGGGGTAGCTGCCTTTTCCAACTATTCCACCATAATTCCTTCATCGTCCCAAAAAACTAATGTCGTAGCCATTCCTGCCGAACTCGATACTTTGAAGTTCTTCAGCGTCGGTGAAGAGGGTCGCTTCCAGGTATTTGATTGCATTTTGGTTTGTGGATCAAAATGGAGGATCCAGGTCTGGTTCATGGTCACGAATCGTGACAAAAAATTCTCCAGGTCTGCCTGGATTTTTTCGAGATTCATCCTTGAAATGTTGACTCGGTTCTTCTTATGCTCGTCCATTAACATTCTCGTTACCCAACGCGCAAAGACCTTCCTCATATGTAATTTGTTGGCTAAGATTTTTCGAACACTACTATATGAGATCCCTGTGTACATCTCTTCGATCTGCCAACACGAAATCTTCGGCTTATTTGACGTTGTCTTCAGTGAGGGATTTGGATGGACGTCCTTTACGATGTTCATCTTCAGTAAATGTTTTTCTCATATTTAACTCCTTTGCCCCGCGTGAAACGGTGGAATATGCAGGAGCAGAGTCCCGTAATGTTTCCACCATGTCGCCGTGTATGTCTCTGGTAGACAATTTTTTCAAACAGGGGTACAAATTAATAAGTGCACGGAGTAAATAAAAAGTTAAAAGTTTCGGACAGTGAGCATTCTAAATTGTGCGGAATAATTGAAATTTGTAAAAATTTGTGCGGACTAATTGAGAGGACTAAAAGTAAAACCGTAAGAAGTTGTGGAATTGAAGAACAATGCCGAAACTTGTGAACGAGCTGACATTGGCAGAGTTTATTTTATTTTATTTTATTTTATTAATTCACCAAACAAGGTACAAAATCTTATATAAAATAACAAAATAAAAATAAAATGGAAAAGTAAAGTGAAGTAAAAAGTAAAAACAAACAAGTTAAATAAGTAACAAACAAATGAAAAAAGTAACAAAAAGATTAATAAATAACAATCAATAAATAAAAACATAGACATATAGCTATGGCTTAAGGTTTAGGGGTATGGATGGCATGCAAAAGAGAGGATTTGAAGGATGATTTGGAAATCGTAGGGGAATATAAGTGACTTATGCTGTTGAATATTCTGCAGCATCTATTTATAGGCTCATTTGCTGCATATGTCGTCGAATGTGAATATTCTTTTAGGAAACGATTGGACCTGGTGTTCCTCACAGGGATATTTATCGAAATTTTACTATTCAGGAATTCTACATTAATAGTGCCTCTAATGACGTCGAATGTGAAGCAGGCCGATATCATTATTCTTCTGGAGGCTAGTGTCGATAGGTTTAAATGACCCAGTCGAAACTCATAAGGGGGTAAGCTATTAAAATCATAAGGGTAAATCTTGAAAGAAGAGTGCCGGAAACGAGATCTTTCAACCACTGGGAACAAGACGGCGTTACTGGCACGTCTCAGGGAGGCTTTGAGCACCGAAGGCAACGATCCGGAAACTTTTTAATTCTCGGACGAAGAAACCAGCCAAGAGTGTGTTCAAGAGGAACAAAGCAGTGAGGAGAAAAACCCGGTGATGGATTTGCTGTTGAAGATGTCCCTGGATATCGGTCAAAAGTTCGAACAGCAGGCTGAAGAAAGTAAACAACAAGCCACGAAATTGGAACAGCAACTCGAACATCAGGCTGAAGAAAGTAAACAGCAAACCATGAGTCTGGATCAGAAACTAGACCAAAAACTTGACCAGCAAGCTCCGAAACTTGACCAGCAAGCTCAGAAACTTGACCAGCAAGCCGTCGACATTAAGGAACAGTTAGAAGAACATGCGAGGAAAAGTGAGGAGCAGCTGGAAAAATCAGACAACAGTTCCAACAGCAAGTTTCAGAAGTTAAACAGCAATTAGAGAGTCGAGTAACGGAAGTGGAACAACAGTTCGACAAAAAGTTGGTTGGCATTGAAGAAGGAATGGACCAGATGAAATTGGATCTTCAACGCGTGAAGGCCGTAGGAATTATGCCAACAGAATCAAGTGGCATCAAGGCACTTAAAGCACCAACTTTTGATGGGCAAACTTCTTGGACTCTCTACAAGAAGCAGTTTGAGGCTGTTGCAAAGGTTAACCGCTGGAACGATGAAGAACGTGCGACCACTTTGATGGTGTCTTTGAGAGGATCCGGGGCGGAAGTACTGCAAATCATTTCGGTCGACAATTACTCCAGTTATTGTAGCCTGGCGAGTGCCTTGGATATGCGGTACGGCGAAGGCCACTTAAAGGAAATTCATCGTTCGCAGCTGAGGACACGCACACAGACATCGGGAGAGACCTTTCAGCAGCTGGCTCAGGACATCGAGCGTTTGACACTTCTGTCCTATCCTTCGTCAGATCCAGAACATCGGGACGAGACAGCGAAGGATGCTTTCATCCAGGCAGCTCGTGATGAAGAGCTCTAACAAGCACTTCGATTGGCAAGTAATCGAACGCTGAAGGATACTTTGTTCTACGCTCTTACTTATGAATCGGTAAAGCGGGCATCACGCAGTAACGTTAGAGTGCGTGAAGTGTACGAAGAGTGTGTATGCCAAAGAGCCGAGAACAGCCGAGAATTAACGGCAAGCGGAGCTCCACAATGTTGGAATTGTGACTGCCGAAGGAAATTAAGGACAAAGTTTTGCGAAGGGTGCGCAGCGAGAATGCGACAAAGGAACGGGGCTGGTTCAGCGAACGTAGCCGTCTTTTCTTCGGAAGAGGCGGGAAACCAGTAAGAGCCAACCTCATGGGTCGGAGGTTGGCTCGTGGAATTGTTGACCCCCAGAACCATCATCACAGTCTCTAGGCTCTATCGACAGGAAAACAACTTAAGTCTGCAAGGAAAAATCGAAAGCAAGTCTTGCAATATCACCATTGATACCGGAGCAATGAAGTCGATTTTGCGGATGGATTTGGTGGAAGCATGGAGACTGGGTAACGTTGGGCGATATGTACTTCGTACAGCAACAGGCGAATCTGCACCAGTTCACGGAGAAATAACTCGTCAAATACAGCTCGGTGATTTGGTGTTCTAGCATCGGTTCTTTGCGGCAGATATAACCGACGAATGTATACTTGGGATGGACTTCCTAGGCCCTCATGGTTTCAGCCTGGATTTAGGAGAAAGAGTTATCAAATGGAAAAACTTAGAAATACCGTTGGTGGGCAGCGGAAAAGGAAACAACCGGCTGAGAATCGTAATCTGCGAAAGCACCAAAGTACCGAAGTCGTCGGAAAACATCATCTGGGCCATATTGGATGGTGATCCTGGGGGCCACCAATTCTTCATCGTGGAGCCAACGCAAAACCCAGCAGTCAGCAACCTTAGGGTGGCAAAAAGCTTAATCACAATTACGGAAGGGAATTAAGTTCCTATAAGGGTGCTGAATTTGGCGGAGCAGGAAAAGAAGTTTAAGGAAGGAGAAGTAATCGCCGACTGGCAATCAGTCTCGTCAATCACTTCTTTGGAAATGGCAGAAATACAATCTGAACACAAAAATATAAAAGTAAGCTCTATAAGAAATATACATCTGTTAGATTAAGATTAGACCCATAGACACTGAAGAAGAGGGCAGATTACCCTCGAAATATCGATTTTGTCACAAAATTAAAATATATCTAGCTTCGAAAGGAAAAATCGGTTTTTTTTATTAAAATATTTTTTTGAGCTAGGAAAAAATTGGTACCCATTAAATACAATTAATAATGACTACCAAGTCAAAATCCAATTTTATTCAATTCTTAAGTTATAAAAAGGTAATCGGTGGAATCTCTGAAGATATAAGATTTCTTAGGTTATGTTTAAAAAAGAATGTGACTCCTAAAAGTCATATTATTAAATTTAGGTCCCATCTGTTAGGAGTAGGGAAATAAATTGCCCTGGCCGAAAGGAATCTCATTAGAGATTCCGTAAATAGGCTTTATAAAAGATTAGGGGATCTCACACTCAAAGTTTATTCCTTGCATCTAAAAATGGCAAGTGAATCTTTAGGTAGGAAAGGAGATATTTTAGATATTGTAGGGAAAGCAGACAGGGCCTTTGAATGTGAGAAAGACAGAAAGAGGAAAATTCTTACAAAGAAACTGAAGGAGCTGACGAGAGGAAAGGATACCATGGAAAAGAAAAAGAATGCCGTAGAGACTATCCCCAACTATGTGGTGAATAAGTCCACGGTTCAATTCACAGGAGAGCAAATGAAGCTACTTAACCAAGGTCTGAAAAGGTCTGTCAAGGAAAAAACATTCCCAACAGAAGACTTGGTAGTAGACATCGAAGCAGCGGTTAAAACCCTGCCCGAAGAGGAGAAAGCACAGATTAGAGGCTAAACTCATCAGGAGGGAAAATCGTAAGAGGGGGAACACTGGGAAGGCACAAAGAGTGCTCAAAGAGTTGGCTGCTAAACCGGTATTTTATACCAAAGCGGATAAAGGAAATGCCGTGGTCGTAATGGACAAAGACGAATATGACCGATTAGTTATGGAAAAACTCAACAACGGGGATTACCATGAGCTTAGGAAAGATCCCTTACCAGACTCTATCAAACGAGTTGAAAGAGTCTTGAAAGAGTGCAAAGGGACGATTGGAGAGGTGAACAAGCTGCGGGTATCAAACCCGTCATTGCCAAGAATTAGGTGCCTTCCAAAGATACATAAGGAAGGAAGGGAACTTAGGGAAATTGTCACCGCTACAAGCGCTCCAACAAGGAAAATCGCAAAGTGGATTGTAGACGAGTGTAGGGCCTTAGGGAAGATTAGCGATAGAACAGTTAAGAATCGAGACGAGGTAATAGGGCGGCTTGGAAGAGTGGCAACAATAGGGGAAGATGAGCTAGTTGTATCATTTGATGTCGAGGCTCTGTTCCCAAGCGTGCCAGTAAAACAAGCACTCACGTTGTTTGAGGACTGGCTATTAGAGAGGAATAGCTCACCGGAGGGGAGGAAGAGGGCTAAAGACTTTTTGAAACTCGCTACGGTTTGCATGAATGAAAGTTATTTTACTTTCAGGGGGAAATACTTCAAAGCGATGAAAGGTGTTGCAATGGGAAATTCTTTATCCCCACTTATGAGTGAGATATTTATGGATAGACTAGAGAAGAAACTTAATGAAGAAGGTTCGCTTCCTCGGGTTTGGCTGAGATATGTAGACGATATTCTAGCTATAGTTAAAAAAGATGCTTTGGGAGAAACTTTGGAGAAGTTGAACCAAGCACATAAGGACATCCAATTTTCAATGGAAATCGAAAAGAATGAGAAACCACCCTTCTTGGATTTAATGGTCATAAGGAAAGAAGGTCTTCTTAGTTTTAATATCTACCGGAAGCCCACACACACCCAGAGCACAACACCATCCACGTCTGATCATTGGCATTCCCAAAAAATGGCCCCCTTTAATTCGATAATTCACCGGCTATTAACAGTGCCCATGGATCAGGAAAGTTTTAACTCAGAAGTTAAATATATTAAAGACACGGCGAGAAAAAATGGATTCGACGAGAGGATAATTGGAACTCTTGTCAAAAAGAAAAAGTTTAGAATACAGCGTGATCTTTTAACGACGCTTTTTACGCAGGAAAAACAATAAACAACCATAAGAGTTCCATTTATTTATTCATCAGTATTCAAAAAAGTTCGGGTACTTCTTGAACGCTTTGATATTAAAGCAGTTCCAACCAGTAAAGCTAAAAAATTAGGTACTATACTATGTCACGTGAAAGACAAAAAGGATAAAAAGGAAAAATGTGGAGTTTATAAAATTACCTGCCCAGAATGCGACAAAATATACATCGGTCAAACGAAACGGTTAGTTGGTGTTAGACTAACGAAACATAAACGAGAAGCAGCTTCAGCGAGGAAAAAGAATACAACATTAGTACGTTCAGCAGTAGCAAAAC
>CAXBUK010000073.1:0-7500 GCA_963978885.1 Nemotelus pantherinus | reverse complement strand
ACGTAGTTGCCTATGTTATTTATTGGTTTCTTGTTTTCTAGTAAATCATCTGGTAAATGGGGTAGTCTTCCATATACGAGCTCATACGGAGAGTATTCTGTGTCTACGTGTGGGGTAGTATTATATGCAAATGTATAATACGGGATCCATATATCTCATTCGTAGTCTTTAGTGAAATTTAATAAGTACTCATTCAGTACTCTGTGGTTACGTTCCACTGTTCCGAGTGTTTCGTGGTGATGGCGTCGAGAAAATTTGTTGTATTTTTAGCATTTTGCATATGGGGCATTTCACGTGAAGCGGACAACGAAAAAAAATCGAGGCTCTGGATTTCGTTCATATTGTGCATAATGGTACTTCTAGAAGATATGAATGTGGATGCACAAGTTTTTGTTTCTATGAGGTTTAGTTGCCGAGTTATGGGCTTCTGAATAATTGACGAAATTGATAAAAGGTTTTTTTGGAAGCGGATTCTCAGATTCAAAACAAAATCTAAAAAACATTAAACATGAAGCGGCTAATCCATGCGTTGACTAGTGCTTCGGCGACTGATGTTGCGGTGATGTTCTGGAGTGGGACAGCTTCAGGCCAACGCGTGAACCTGTCGATGATGGTCAAGCAGTATCGGTATCCCTCATTTGGTGATAGTGGTCCGATGAGGTCGACGTTGATGTGCTCGAACCTGGCATCTGGAGGCGTGTAGCGTTGAAGTGTAGACTTCACGTGGCGTCCAACCTTGTTTCGTTGGCAGGCGATACAACTTCGGACGAAGTTGTTTATGTCGACGTTCATGGCTGGCCAGAAAAAACGGTCAGTGATGAGTCTTCTCGTTGCGCGGATGCCGGGATGCGCGAGGCCATGGATCATGTGCATGATCGTTCTCCTGAACTGTTGCGGTGCATATGGTCGAACCTTGTTGTTCGTGACGATGCAGTGTAGCGGTGCGTTTGAGCCAGTCAACTCCTGTTTCTTCCACTCAAGCTGTTGCGTTTGATCTTCAACCAAGTGCTGAAGTTCCTGATCGTGTTGTTGAGCTGAAGCGAGAGAAAAGAAGTCGATGGTGTTGATAGCACTTACCCGAGACAAATAATCCGCGATAGCGTTATCCCGGCCCGGAATGTGGCGGATGTCAACCGTGAACTGGGAGATGAAGTCCAGTTGACGTTGTTGCCTCGGTGATGCTTTCTCCGGCCGTTGTTGGAAGGCGAATTGTAGTGGCTTGTGGTCCGAAAATACGGTAAAAACTCTACCTTCGAGCATGTGTCGGAAGTGCTTGATCGCTTCGTGGATAGCCAGTAGTTCCCTATCGTAGGTACTGTATCGTCGCTGGGTGTCGGTCAGCTTGCGTGAAAAGAATCCTAGAGGTGATGTACCAGACTTCGTAGTCTGATGTAGTACGGCTCCGATTCCTTCGTCTGAAGCGTCCACGGAAAGTGACCAAGTTGCTGATGGATCTGGATGCGCTAGCGATGATGCATTGCTTAAATCTGCTTTGCACTTCTCGAATGCTGTTACCGCTTCGTCAGTCCATTCCAGCGCTGTCTTATCTCGCTTCCGATTCCCGATTATTAGCTTTTGCAGTGGGCGTTGGTTCTGTGCAGCGTTTGGCAAGAACCGCCGGTAAAAGTTGAGCATGCCAAGAAAAGATTTCAGTTGATGGACCGTGCTGGGCTTTGGAGTCGCGGATATGCCTTCCGTTTTTTCTGGAAGAGGTTTCAATACGTGCGATGTTATCGTGTGTCCCAAAAAGCGTACTTCGGATTGGCCGAACTGGCATTTGTCTGTGTTGATTGTAAGGGCGTACTTCCGGAGTCGATCGAATGTTTCTGCGAGGTGCTGTCTATGTGTTCGTTCGTCCGGCGAAAATACCAGAATGTCGTCGATATAGACGAATACGTGGTCTGGTCCTCGTAGTACCTCGTGCATAAACCGTTGGAAGGTTTGTCCAGCGTTACATAATCCAAACGTCATGTATACGAACTCGTACAAGCCGAATGGTGTAATGATGGCTGTCTTCGGAATGTCTGTGGGTTCGACTGGGATGTGGTGGAACGCTCGTTGAAGATCGATGACAGAGAAGACTGTCATGCCATGCAGTGCTGCTGTGCAATCCTGGAGAAATCCAATAGGATATCGGTCTGGGACGGTGCAGGCGTTGAGCGCTCGGTAATCCCCGCATGGTCGCCAATCGCCATTGGCCTTTCGTACCATGTGCAAGGGACTGCTCCACGGACTTTTGGATGGTCGACAGATTCCTAGTTGCTGTAAGTAGTCGAATTCAGCTTTGGCAGCCGTGAGCTTGTCGGGTGGTAGTCGTCGTACTTTCGCGCAAACTGGAGGACCTTTCGTTTCGATGTGGTGCGTCGTCGTGCAATCGAATTTACGGCGTGGGGCTGCTACTGTAATGTCCTGGTATTCGTTCAGTAAGGCAGCGTACTCGGTGTTGACTCTTAGTGGCTGGTCCTTATTCAGGGCTTTCGCCACGGCTGAGACGTTAGTCGTACGTTCGATGATTTTACGTCCTCTTACGTCTACGAGCAGTCCGTAGTGCTCAAGCAAGTCAGCTCCGATGATGGGTGAGCTGACGTCTGCGATGACAAATGTCCAAGTGATTGACTTCGGCAGTCCAAGATCGAGAGTTAATTTCCGTTTACCAAACGTTCGTATAGCCGAGCCGTTGGCTGCAAGTAGCTGCGTGCCAGGATCGGGGCTGTAGCGTTCTCGGATGGTTGGCGGTATAACGGAAATATCGGCGCCGGTGTCGATTAAAAATGCGCATGATGTTCTGCCGTCGCGGATGTTGAGGCGCTGGATGGTGCGCGCCTTTGTCGTCACTTGTGGAGAGGACGAAATTAATTTTTTTGCTGTTTGCCAAGAGTGCACGGTGGCCTGCAGTTCTTGGCGCCTGGACCGTAGTGTTCGTGGTACCAGCAAAGTCCGGTGCTCTCCTTGGTCGGAGTACGCGTTCTTGATGGGGTCCTCGCTCGTTGCGGTGACCTTGGTGGTGTTCGTCGGCTCGTGTGCCCATAGTCGTGGCACGAACAGGAACAGTTTTGCGTTGCTTGTTGTAACTGAAGCTGGTCGATTTGTTTTCCAAGTCTCAGTACTTCTCCCGTGAGTTTACTTAGCTCGGAAGAGATCCTCAGTGCTGGTGGAAAGGCTTCTGGTGCAACCTGCTCGGTAACAGTAGCGATGGTGTATGGCCTGGATCCTCGTGTCACTTCGTGGACTCGGTCTGCGATTGTGGCTAAGTCCGAAAGTGTGGCATCGTTTGCGGAGAGAATGGTCCTCAGCGTTAGATCAAGTCGATTGAGCCACATCTGTTTTAGCATCGTTTCGTTGATGCTCGTCCCCGCAAGTGCTCGCATTTGGTTGAGCAGCTGTGAAGGTCTCTGGTCGCCAAGCTCGACTTCTGATAGGAGCTTCTGGATTCGCTGTTGTGCCGATTCCGTGAAGGCAGTGATAATCTCTCGCTTGAGATTATCGTACTTGCCTTCGGCCGGCGGGTTGGTTACGGCGCTTCTAACTTGTCGGATGATGCGGATCTCGAGGCTGGCGATGATGTTCTGGAACTTGGACAAGTCGCTGGTGATGCGGCTTGACGCAAAGTAAGCCTCGACTTGCTCGAACCAAAGTTCCACGTCTTCTTCCCAAAAAGGCGGAACTCGAAGTGCTATGCGGCTGACCTCTGGTGTCTGAACGTCTGCGGGCTGCTCGGCGTAGTGGGCAGTGCTCGCAGACTCGTCCATCGTTGGGTTTTGCTTCGGCGGCTCGTTGTCCGTCATCGTGGTGTTTACACCGATGGGCTGGTTGGTGTTTGGGCTCGCCTTTTTACGCCTCGGACGTGGTCCCTGTACAATATGTACAGCAGGGACGCGGTGTTTATGATCAGGATGCAGACCAGCAGATACTCGAGTCGCTGGCTCTCGACTGTCAATGCCGAATTGACAATGAGCGTGTTTGTGACGTCTCCCTGAAGCGGTTTCGTCTCGGTGTTTCCCATTCGTGGGAGGTCCTGTCGTCGGTCGTTTTATCCGCTCGAAAAAGCGTGGATGCGGGTTGGTCGTTGGTTCGGATGAGCGATTTTCGTCGGCTCGGATGAGCGATGTTTGTCGTCGCTTTTAGGCAGGATCGCCAATTGTAGCCCTTGTCGTGGCAACTTAAACGCCTTGATTATATTTTCCAACAAAAACTACTTTATTCAACAATACAAATATAAATTTAAATTTCGATATCGAATTGAGTCGAGGCCTAATCGTCGTGATCATCTTCGAATGAAAGAATGACGAATGTGTATTATCGCCGCCTGCGGGCCACTTATGAAGGTCATAAGTGCTGACCACGCAGGCGTAGGCTTCTCGTCATCCAGACACACATAAATGCCTCGTCAGCAATTGTGTGTCCGGACGGAGCTCGATTTTCTGTCCAGACGTGCACAAATGCCTCGTCAGCAATTGTGCGTCTGTACAGAGCTCGAAGCAGAAACATAAACACAAATGCCTCGTCGGCACTTGTGTACATGTACAGAGCTCGAGTCGTAAATATGAGTTCGAGTCGCACATTGTAAACATGTGATGGAGCATGACATTCCGACCGAGACGATAGCTATGCGTATCAGATTACGTGCAAAGCTATCGCGACGGGAGGAATGCCACGCTCGCACTTATGCTGGCGCGGTCGTTTAGTCGTGGACAATGTAACGATACATTGCCGCCACAAAGCATTAAGGATTATGCTTTTAATTTGCGACTTAAATTGACAGAACGTTAGCGGAAAAGGACCAAGCTGAAGATCGTGCTTCCTGGGCATACGCACTAGCGGCGAGTTAAAATAAATTTCAGAACGCGCGAAAGGAATGGAGAACATTAATTGGGATCTATCTGATCGATTGACGTTACGTAGACACAGCATATAACCGAGATCGGAGAGCATAGGGCAGTGGAGTAGCTTGAAAAGAAAGCATTCGTCAAGGAACACTCGTCGGGACTCTAATGAAGGAATTTGGAGTATGGAAAGACGATCACTATAACCACAGTAAGGGATGTTGAACTTAAACAGCAGTGAGCGAGTAAATCTACGCTGAACGTGTTCCACTGCATCACTGAGATATTTATGACGGGGAGACCACACTTGACAACAATACTCTAGGATGCTACGAACAAGTGAAAAAAACAGATGGAAAGAGGTAGCGATGCTGGTAAACGAAGAAGAGCATCTAAGAATGAAACCTGACAGGCGAGAGGCCTTGGCGGTTATATAGGCAATGTGCAGGTCAAATTTGAGCTTTGGATCAAAGTGCACACGAAGATCCTTAAAATTATCCACAGCCGTAATGGAAGAGCCGTACAGAGTATAGGAAAACATTAAGGGTGACATTTTATATGTATAGGACATCTGATGACATTTGTATATGTTCAAAGTAAGTGAATTTTTCGAGCACCAGTCGCACAGAGTGGAGAGATCGTTTTGGAGTTGGAGGCAGTCGTTGGTAGATTCAATAACTTTGAAAATCTTAAAGTCATCAGCAAACAAGAGGCAGGGAGAACGAATAAAGGAAGGGAGATCATTTATAAATACTAGGAATAATAATGGACCGAGAATGGAGCCCTGAGGAACACCGGAAAGCGGACAGAAAGGGGAAGAGGTGGACGATTGCACAGATACAGCACAAGAACGACCAGAAACATAGGATGAAAACCAAGAGAAAATAGAACCCGACACCCCATAGCTACGAAGCTTTGCAAGGAGAATTCTGTGGTCAACAGAATCAAAAGCTTTTGAAAAGTCGGTATATACGACATCCACTTGTTTTCGAAGTTCGAAGATTTGTCGCGTGTGCCAACTATTACAGGAGATTAATTTCCAGACTTCGCCAAAATAACGAAATGTCTAAATGATTTATTAAAAAAACATACAAAATTCTGCTGGACAAAACAATGCCAAGCAACGTTTGAGGAACTAAAAGAAAAACTAATAAAAGCACCAATATTGCAATATCCCGATTTTAATAAACAATTCATAGTCACAACAGATGCATCCGACTATGCATTAGGTGCGATACTCTCACAAGGCAAAATAGGACAAGACCTTCCCATTTCGTACGCAAGTAGAACATTAGTAAAACACGAGTTGAACAAACCAATAATCGAGAAAGAACTATTAGCAATACACTGGGCAATAATTTTTTTTAAACCTTACTTATTCGGGAATAAGTTTACAGTCGTCACAGACCACAGACCTCTTATATCCCTATTCACACATAAAAATCCGTCGTCAAAAATGACACGCATTAGAATAGATTTATGCGACTACGACTTTGACATAGTTTATCGAAAGGGTAAAGTGAATGTCAACGCAGATGCATTATCACGCATCAAAATAAATTCGGACATGCTAAAAGACATGATACCCAAACAAAAAAATACTAACAACAAGAAAATGCTAGTAGTTACGAGAAACATGGCAAGAGACACCACAAACCCCAATCAACACACAAAAACCAAACAAATAGAACAAAATAATAAGCAACTTTACATATGGGACAGCGATTCAACAGCTGACACAAAAAATTTAATCAATTTAAAATTCGAAATAGGAAATACCCCAAAAGTAATAATCGAACATAAACAAATCAGAATTAGATGCAGCGATAATCCATCAAAATTAGTTTTACTATTGGAGAAACTGACATCAGAAGCAAATAAGAACAATATAACAAAGATAAGTCTAAGTGAGACAGATGATATATTTAAAATACGATGTAAAGAAGAATTCAAGAACATGTTCAATAAGTTGCAACAGAAATTAAAAACACAAGGGTACATTAAAGATTATAATATTCAAACCCCCAAAAAGAATAATAGACAAAATTATACAATACAAATTGATAAATAATTACCATACAACCCCAATAGGAGGTCACCTGGGCGTCAGACAAACATTACTAAAACTTAAACAAAAATATATATATGGAAAGATATGAACAAAATGATAAAAACATACGTTAGAAACTGTGAAAATTGTACAAGTAACAAACAAACAAGACATATAAAAGAAAAACAAACTATAACAAATACACCAACAGACCCATTTGAAACCATCGTCATAGACACAGTGGGACCTCTCAGAATATCTAACAATTATAGATATATCCTTACAATGCAATGCGAGTTATCGAAATACGTCATTGCATACCCAATAAAAGCAAAGATGCTGAGACGATTGCAAAAACATTAATAGAACAATTAGTACTGAAACACGGTCTTTTTAAAACATTAAAATCAGACAGAGGGACTGAATTCACTAATGAGCTTATGACAAATATATGGGGCATTTCACGTGAAGCGGACAACGAAAAAAAATCGGGGTTCTGGATTTCGTTCATATTGTGCATAATGGTACTTCTAGAAGATATGAATGTGGAGGCACAAGTTTTTGTTTCTATGAGGTTTAGTTGCCGAGTTATGGGCTTCTGAATAATTGACGAAATTAATAAAAGGT
>CAXBUK010000072.1:192500-233339 GCA_963978885.1 Nemotelus pantherinus | reverse complement strand
TTGGAGTGAAAATTGTTTTTGGTTATTAAGCCTTAATAAGACATTTCGGAACGCCATACAAGAAGCCTACATTGGAGGAAGATTTTATTAAGAAGTGATAAAATTTTTTTTTTTATTAAGCCTTAATAAAACATTTTTGGACTTCGCCATACTGAAAGCCTCATTGGATGAAGATTTTATTAAGAAGTGATAAAATTTTTTTTTTATTAAGCCTTAATAAAACATTTTTGGACTTCGCCATACTGAAAGCCTCATTGGATGAAGATTTTATTAAGAAGTGATAAAAAATTTTTTTTGGAGTGAAAATTGTTTTTGGTTATTAAGCCTTAATAAGACATTTCGGAACGCCATACAAGAAGCCTACATTGGAGGAAGATTTTATTAAGAAGTGATAAAATTGTTTTTTTATTAAGCCTTAATAAAACATTTTTGGACTTCGCCATACTGAAAGCCTCATTGGATGAAGATTTTATTAAGAAGTGATAAAAAATTTTTTTTGGAGTGAAAATTGTTTTTGGTTATTAAGCCTTAATAAGACATTTCGGAACGCCATACAAGAAGCCTACATTGGAGGAAGATTTTATTAAGAAGTGATAAAATTTTTTTTTTATTAAGCCTTAATAAAACATTTTTGGACTTCGCCATACTGAAAGCCTCATTGGATGAAGATTTTATTAAGAAGTGATAAAAATTTTTTTTGGAGTGAAAATTGTTTTTGGTTATTAAGCCTTAATAAGACATTTCGGAACGCCATACAAGAAGCCTACATTGGAGGAAGATTTTATTAAGAAGTGATAAAATTTTTTTTTTATTAAGCCTT
The DNA here is from genome assembly GCA_963978885.1 of Nemotelus pantherinus. NCBI lineage: Eukaryota > Metazoa > Arthropoda > Insecta > Diptera > Stratiomyidae > Nemotelus > Nemotelus pantherinus. The sequence continues at coordinate 232,519 of CAXBUK010000072.1, read as the reverse complement.
AATAAAACATTTTTGGACTTCGCCATACTGAAAGCCTCATTGGATGAAGATTTTATTAAGAAGTGATAAAAAATTTTTTTTGGAGTGAAAATTGTTTTTGGTTATTAAGCCTTAATAAGACATTTCGGAACGCCATACAAGAAGCCTACATTGGAGGAAGATTTTATTAAGAAGTGATAAAATTTTTTTTTTATTAAGCCTTAATAAAACATTTTTGGACTTCGCCATACTGAAAGCCTCATTGGATGAAGATTTTATTAAGAAGTGATAAAAAATTTTTTTTGGAGTGAAAATTGTTTTTGGTTATTAAGCCTTAATAAGACATTTCGGAACGCCATACAAGAAGCCTACATTGGAGGAAGATTTTATTAAGAAGTGATAAAATTTTTTTTTTATTAAGCCTTAATAAAACATTTTTGGACTTCGCCATACTGAAAGCCTCATTGGATGAAGATTTTATTAAGAAGTGATAAAAAATTTTTTTTGGAGTGAAAATTGTTTTTGGTTATTAAGCCTTAATAAGACATTTCGGAACGCCATACAAGAAGCCTACATTGGAGGAAGATTTTATTAAGAAGTGATAAAATTTTTTTTTTATTAAGCCTTAATAAAACATTTTTGGACTTCGCCATACTGAAAGCCTCATTGGATGAAGATTTTATTAAGAAGTGATAAAAAATTTTTTTTGGAGTGAAAATTGTTTTTGGTTATTAAGCCTTAATAAGACATTTCGGAACGCCATACAAGAAGCCTACATTGGAGGAAGATTTTATTAAGAAGTGATAAAATTTTTTTTTTATTAAGCCTTAATAAAACATTTTTGGACTTCGCCATACTGAAAGCCTCATTGGATGAAGATTTTATTAAGAAGTGATAAAAAATTTTTTTTGGAGTGAAAATTGTTTTTGGTTATTAAGCCTTAATAAGACATTTCGGAACGCCATACAAGAAGCCTACATTGGAGGAAGATTTTATTAAGAAGTGATAAAATTTTTTTTTTATTAAGCCTTAATAAAACATTTTTGGACTTCGCCATACTGAAAGCCTCATTGGATGAAGATTTTATTAAGAAGTGATAAAAATTTTTTTTGGAGTGAAAATTGTTTTTGGTTATTAAGCCTTAATAAGACATTTCGGAACGCCATACAAGAAGCCTACATTGGAGGAAGATTTTATTAAGAAGTGATAAAATTTTTTTTTTATTAAGCCTTAATAAAACATTTTTGGACTTCGCCATACTGAAAGCCTCATTGGATGAAGATTTTATTAAGAAGTGATAAAAAATTTTTTTTGGAGTGAAAATTGTTTTTGGTTATTAAGCCTTAATAAGACATTTCGGAACGCCATACAAGAAGCCTACATTGGAGGAAGATTTTATTAAGAAGTGATAAAATTTTTTTTTTATTAAGCCTTAATAAAACATTTTTGGACTTCGCCATACTGAAAGCCTCATTGGATGAAGATTTTATTAAGAAGTGATAAAAAATTTTTTTTGGAGTGAAAATTGTTTTTGGTTATTAAGCCTTAATAAGACATTTCGGAACGCCATACAAGAAGCCTACATTGGAGGAAGATTTTATTAAGAAGTGATAAAATTTTTTTTTTATTAAGCCTTAATAAAACATTTTTGGACTTCGCCATACTGAAAGCCTCATTGGATGAAGATTTTATTAAGAAGTGATAAAAATTTTTTTTGGAGTGAAAATTGTTTTTGGTTATTAAGCCTTAATAAGACATTTCGGAACGCCATACAAGAAGCCTACATTGGAGGAAGATTTTATTAAGAAGTGATAAATTTTTTTTTTTATTAAGCCTTAATAAAACATTTTTGGACTTCGCCATACTGAAAGCCTCATTGGATGAAGATTTTATTAAGAAGTGATAAAAAATTTTTTTTGGAGTGAAAATTGTTTTTGGTTATTAAGCCTTAATAAGACATTTCGGAACGCCATACAAGAAGCCTACATTGGAGGAAGATTTTATTAAGAAGTGATAAAATTTTTTTTTTATTAAGCCTTAATTAAACATTTTTGGACTTCGCCATACTGAAAGCCTCATTGGATGAAGATTTTATTAAGAAGTGATAAACAATTTTTTTTGGAGTGAAAATTGTTTTTGGTTATTAAGCCTTAATAAGACATTTCGGAACGCCATACAAGAAGCCTACATTGGAGGAAGATTTTATTAAGAAGTGATAAAATTTTTTTTTTATTAAGCCTTAATAAAACATTTTTGGACTTCGCCATACTGAAAGCCTCATTGGATGAAGATTTTATTAAGAAGTGATAAAAAATTTTTTTTGGAGTGAAAATTGTTTTTGGTTATTAAGCCTTAATAAGACATTTCGGAACGCCATACAAGAAGCCTACATTGGAGGAAGATTTTATTAAGAAGTGATAAAATTTTTTTTTTATTAAGCCTTAATAAAACATTTTGGACCTCGCCATACTGAAAGCCTCATTGGATGAAGATTTTATTAAGAAGTGATAAAAAATTTTTTTGGAGTGAAAATTGTTTTTGGTTATTAAGCCTTAATAAGACATTTCGGAACGCCATACAAGAAGCCTACATTGGAGGAAGATTTTATTAAGAAGTGATAAAATTTTTTTTTTATTAAGCCTTAATAAAACATTTTTGGACTTCGCCATACTGAAAGCCTCATTGGATGAAGATTTTATTAAGAAGTGATAAAAAATTTTTTTTGGAGTGAAAATTGTTTTTGGTTATTAAGCCTTAATAAGACATTTCGGAACGCCATACAAGAAGCCTACATTGGAGGAAGATTTTATTAAGAAGTGATAAAATTTTTTTTTTATTAAGCCTTAATAAAACATTTTTGGACTTCGCCGTACTGAAAGCCTCATTGGATGAAGATTTTATTAAGAAGTGATAAAAAATTTTTTTTGGAGTGAAAATTGTTTTTCGTTATTAAGCCTTAATAAGACATTTCGGAACGCCATACAAGAAGCCTACATTGGAGGAAGATTTTATTAAGAAGTGATAAAATTTTTTTTTTATTAAGCCTTAATAAAACATTTTTGGACTTCGCCATACTGAAAGCCTCATTGGATGAAGATTTTATTAAGAAGTGATAAAAAATTTTTTTTGGAGTGAAAATTGTTTTTGGTTATTAAGCCTTAATAAGACATTTCGGAACGCCATACAAGAAGCCTACATTGGAGGAAGATTTTATTAAGAAGTGATAAAATTTTTTTTTTATTAAGCCTTAATAAAACATTTTTGGACTTCGCCATACTGAAAGCCTCATTGGATGAAGATTTTATTAAGAAGTGATAAAAAATTTTTTTTGGAGTGAAAATTGTTTTTGGTTATTAAGCCTTAATAAGACATTTCGGAACGCCATACAAGAAGCCTACATTGGAGGAAGATTTTATTAAGAAGTGATAAAATTTTTTTTTTATTAAGCCTTAATAAAACATTTTGGACATCGCCATACTGAAAGCCTCATTGGATGAAGATTTTATTAAGAAGTGATAAAAAATTTTTTTTGGAGTGAAAATTGTTTTTGGTTATTAAGCCTTAATAAGACATTTCGGAACGCCATACAAGAAGCCTACATTGGAGGAAGATTTTATTAAGAAGTGATAAAATTTTTTTTTTTATTAAGCCTTAATAAAACATTTTTGGACTTCGCCATACTGAAAGCCTCAATGGATGAAGATTTTATTAAGAAGTGATAAACAATTTTTTTTGGAGTGAAAATTGTTCTTGGTTATTAAGCCTTAATAAGACATTTCGGAACGCCATACAAGAAGCCTACATTGGAGGAAGATTTTATTAAGAAGTGATAAAATTTTTTTTTTTATTAAGCCTTAACAAAACATTTTTGGACTTCGCCATACTGAAAGCCTCATTGGATGAAGATTTTATTAAGAAGTGATAAAAAATTTTTTTTGGAGTGAAAATTGTTTTTGGTTATTAAGCCTTAATAAGACATTTCGGAACGCCATACAAGAAGCCTACATTGGAGGAAGATTTTATTAGGAAGTGATAAAATTTTTTTTTTATTAAGCCTTAATAAAACATTTTTGGACTTCGCCATACTGAAAGCCTCATTGGATGAAGATTTTATTAAGAAGTGATAAAAAATTTTTTTTGGAGTGAAAATTGTTTTTGGTTATTAAGCCTTAATAAGACATTTCGGAACGCCATACAAGAAGCCTACATTGGAGGAAGATTTTATTAAGAAGTGATAAAATTTTTTTTTTATTAAGCCTTAATAAAACATTTTTGGACTTCGCCATACTGAAAGCCTCATTGGATGAAGATTTTATTAAGAAGTGATAAAAAATTTTTTTTGGAGTGAAAATTGTTTTTGGTTATTAAGCCTTAATAAGACATTTTGGAACGCCATACAAGAAGCCTACATTGGAAAAAGATTTTATTAAGAAGTGATAAAATTTTTTTTTTATTAAGCCTTAATAAAACATTTTTGGACTTCGCCATACTGAAAGCCTCATTGGATGAAGATTTTATTAAGAAGTGATAAAAAATTTTTTTGGAGTGAAAATTGTTTTTGGTTATTAAGCCTTAATAAGACATTTCGGAACGCCATACAAGAAGCCTTCATTGGAGGAAGATTTTATTAAGAAGTGATAAAATTTTTTTTTTATTAAGCCTTAATAAAACATTTTTGGACTTCGCCATACTGAAAGCCTCATTGGATGAAGATTTTATTAAGAAGTGATAAAAAATTTTTTTTGGAGTGAAAATTGTTTTTGGTTATTAAGCCTTAATAAGACATTTCGGAACGCCATACAAGAAGCCTACATTGGAGGAAGATTTTATTAAGAAGTGATAAAATTTTTTTTTTATTAAGCCTTAATAAAACATTTTGGACATCGCCATACTGAAAGCCTCATTGGATGAAGATTTTATTAAGAAGTGATAAAAAATTTTTTTTGGAGTGAAAATTGTTTTTGGTTATTAAGCCTTAATAAGACATTTCGGAACGCCATACAAGAAGCCTACATTGGAGGAAGATTTTATTAAGAAGTGATAAAATTTTTTTTTTATTAAGCCTTAATAAAACATTTTTGGACTTCGCCATACTGAAAGCCTCATTGGATGAAGATTTTATTAAGAAGTGATAAAAAATTTTTTTTTGGAGTGAAAATTGTTTTTGGTTATTAAGCCTTAATAAGACATTTCGGAACGCCATACAAGAAGCCTACATTGGAGGAAGATTTTATTAAGAAGTGATAAAATTTTTTTTTTATTAAGCCTTAATAAAATATTTTGGACTTCGCCATACTGAAAGCCTCATTGGATGAAGATTTTATTAAGAAGTGATAAAAAAATTTTTTTGGAGTGAAAATTGTTTTTGGTTATTAAGCCTTAATAAGACATTTCGGAACACCATACAAGAAGCCTTCATTGGAGGAAAATTTTATTAAGAAGCGATAAAATTTTTTTTTTATTAAGCCTTAATAAAACATTTTTGGACTTCGCCATACTGAAAGCCTCATTGGATGAAGATTTTATTAAGAAGTGATAAAAAATTTTTTTTGGAGTGAAAATTGTTTTTGGTTATTAAGCCTTAATAAGACATTTCGGAACGCCATACAAGAAGCCTACATTGGAGGAAGATTTTATTAAGAAGTGATAAAATTTTTTTTTTTATTAAGCCTTAATAAAACATTTTTGGACTTCGCCATACTGAAAGCCTCATTGGATGAAGATTTTATTAAGAAGTGATAAAAAATTTTTTTTGGAGTGAAAATTGTTTTTGGTTATTAAGCCTTAATAAGACATTTCGGAACGCCATACAAGAAGCCTACATTGGAGGAAGATTTTATTAAGAAGTGATAACATTTTTTTTTTATTAAGCCTTAATAAAACATTTTTGGACTTCGCCATACTGAAAGCCTCATTGGATGAAGATTTTATTAAGAAGTGATAAAAAATTTTTTTGGAGTGAAAATTGTTTTTGGTTATTAAGCCTTAATAAGACATTTCGGAACGCCATACAAGAAGCCTACATTGGAGGAAGATTTTATTAAGAAGTGATAAAATTTTTTTTTTTATTAAGCCTTAATAAAACATTTTTGGACTTCGCCATACTGAAAGCCTCATTGGATGAAGATTTTATTAAGAAGTGATAAAAAATTTTTTTTGGAGTGAAAATTGTTTTTGGTTATTAAGCCTTAATAAGACATTTCGGAACGCCATACAAGAAGCCTACATTGGAGGAAGATTTTATTAAGAAGTGATAAAATTTTTTTTTTATTAAGCCTTAATAAAACATTTTGGAGATCGCCATACTGAAAGCCTCATTGGATGAAGATTTTATTAAGAAGTGATAAAAAATTTTTTTTGGAGTGAAAATTGTTTTTGGTTATTAAGCCTTAATAAGACATTTCGGAACGCCATACAAGAAGCCTACATTGGAGGAAGATTTTATTAAGAAGTGATAAAATTTTTTTTTTATTAAGCCTTAATAAAACATTTTTGGACTTCGCCATACTGAAAGCCTCATTGGATGAAGATTTTATTAAGAAGTGATAAAAAATTTTTTTGGAGTGAAAATTGTTTTTGGTTATTAAGCCTTAATAAGACATTTCGGAACGCCATACAAGAAGCCTACATTGGAGGAAGATTTTATTAAGAAGTGATAAAATTTTTTTTTTATTAAGCCTTAATAAAACATTTTTGGACTTCGCCATACTGAAAGCCTCATTGGATGAAGATTTTATTAAGAAGTGATAAAAAATTTTTTTTGGAGTGAAAATTGTTTTTGGTTATTAAGCCTTAATAAGACATTTCGGAACGCCATACAAGAAGCCTACATTGGAGGAAGATTTTATTAAGATGTGATAAAATTTTTTTTTTTATTAAGCCTTAATAAAACATTTTTGGACTTCGCCATACTGAAAGCCTCATTGGATGAAGATTTTATTAAGAAGTGATAAAAAATTTTTTTTGGAGTGAAAATTGTTTTTGGTTATTAAGCCTTAATAAGACATTTCGGAACGCCATACAAGAAGCCTACATTGGAGGAAGATTTTATTAAGAAGTGATAAAATTTTTTTTTTATTAAGCCTTAATAAAACATTTTTGGACTTCGCCATACTGAAAGCCTCATTGGATGAAGATTTTATTAAGAAGTGATAAAAAATTTTTTTTGGAGTGAAAATTGTTTTTGGTTATTAAGCCTTAATAAGACATTTCGGAACGCCATACAAGAAGCCTTCATTGGAGGAAGATTTTATTAAGAAGTGATAAAATTTTTTTTTTATTAAGCCTTAATAAAACATTTTTGGACTTCGCCATACTGAAAGCCTCATTGGATGAAGATTTTATTAAGAAGTGATAAAAAATTTTTTTTGGAGTGAAAATTGTTTTTGGTTATTAAGCCTTAATAAGACATTTCGGAACGCCATACAAGAAGCCTACATTGGAGGAAGATTTTATTAAGAAGTGATAAAATTTTTTTTTTATTAAGCCTTAATAAAACATTTTGGACATCGCCATACTGAAAGCCTCATTGGATGAAGATTTTATTAAGAAGTGATAAAAAATTTTTTTTGGAGTGAAAATTGTTTTTGGTTATTAAGCCTTAATAAGACATTTCGGAACGCCATACAAGAAGCCTACATTGGAGGAAGATTTTATTAAGAAGTGATAAAATTTTTTTTTTATTAAGCCTTAATAAAACATTTTTGGACTTCGCCATACTGAAAGCCTCATTGGATGAAGATTTTATTAAGAAGTGATAAAAAATTTTTTTTGGAGTGAAAATTGTTTTTGGTTATTAAGCCTTAATAAGACATTTCGGAACGCCATACAAGAAGCCTACATTGGAGGAAGATTTTATTAAGAAGTGATAAAATTTTTTTTTATTAAGCCTTAATAAAACATTTTTGGACTTCGCCATACTGAAAGCCTCATTGGATGAAGATTTTATTAAGAAGTGATAAAAAATTTTTTTTGGAGTGAAAATTGTTTTTTTATTAAGCCTTAATAAGACATTTCGGAACGCCATACAAGAAGCCTACATTGGAGGAAGATTTTATTAAGAAGTGATAAAATTTTTTTTTTATTAAGCCTTAATAAAACATTTTTGGACTTCGCCATACTGAAAGTGTCATTGGATGAAGATTTTATTAAGAAGTGATAAAAAATTTTTTTTGGAGTGAAAATTGTTTTTGGTTATTAAGCCTTAATAAGACATTTCGGAACGCCATACAAGAAGCCTACATTGGAGGAAGATTTTATTAAGAAGTGATAAAATTTTTTTTTTTATTAAGCCTTAATAAAACATTTTTGGACTTCGCCATACTGAAAGCCTCATTGGATGAAGATTTTATTAAGAAGTGATAAAAAATTTTTTTTGGAGTGAAAATTGTTTTTGGTTATTAAGCCTTAATAAGACATTTCGGAACGCCATACAAGAAGCCTACATTGGAGGAAGATTTTATTAAGAAGTGATAAAATTTTTTTTTTATTAAGCCTTAATAAAACATTTTTGGACTTCGCCATACTGAAAGCCTCATTGGATGAAGATTTTATTAAGAAGTGATAAAAAATTTTTTTTGGAGTGAAAATTGTTTTTGGTTATTAAGCCTTAATAAGACATTTCGGAACGCCATACAAGAAGCCTACATTGGAGGAAGATTTTATTAAGAAGTGATAAAATTTTTTTTTTTATTAAGCCTTAATAAAACATTTTTGGACTTCGCCATACTGAAAGCCTCATTGGATGAAGATTTTATTAAGAAGTGATAAAAAATTTTTTTTGGAGTGAAAATTGTTTTTGGTTATTAAGCCTTAATAAGACATTTCGGAACGCCATACAAGAAGCCTACATTGGAGGAAGATTTTATTAAGAAGTGATATAATTTTTTTTTTATTAAGCCTTAATAAAACATTTTTGGACTTCGCCATACTGAAAGCCTCATTGGATGAAGATTTTATTAAGAAGTGATAAAAAATTTTTTTTGGAGTGAAAATTGTTTTTGGTTATTTAGCCTTAATAAGACATTTCGGAACGCCATACAAGAAGCCTACATTGGAGGAAGATTTTATTAAGAAGTGATAAAATTTTTTTTTTATTAAGCCTTAATAAAACATTTTTGGACTTCGCCATACTGAAAGCCTCATTGGATGAAAATTTTATTAAGAAGTGATAAAAAATTTTTTTTGGAGTGAAAATTGTTTTTGGTTATTAAGCCTTAATAAGACATTTCGGAACGCCATACAAGAAGCCTACATTGGAGGAAGATTTTATTAAGAAGTGATAAAATTTTTTTTTTATTAAGCCTTAATAAAACATTTTTGGACTTCGCCATACTGAAAGCCTCATTGGATGAAGATTTTATTAAGAAGTGATAAAAAATTTTTTTTGGAGTGAAAATTGTTTTTGGTTATTAAGCCTTAATAAGACATTTCGGAACGCCATACAAGAAGCCTACATTGGAGGGAGATTTTGTTAAGAAGTGATAAAATTTTTTTTTTATTAAGCCTTAATAAAACATTTTGGACATCGCCATACTGAAAGCCTCATTGGATGAAGATTTTATTAAGAAGTGATAAAAAATTTTTTTTGGAGTGAAAATTGTTTTTGGTTATTAAGCCTTAATAAGACATTTCGGAACGCCATACAAGAAGCCTACATTGGAGGAAGATTTTATTAAGAAGTGATAAAATTTTTTTTTTATTAAGCCTTAATAAAACATTTTTGGACTTCGCCATACTGAAAGCCTCATTGGATGAAGATTTTATTAAGAAGTGATAAAAAATTTTTTTTGGAGTGAAAATTGTTTTTGGTTATTTAGCCTTAATAAGACATTTCGGAACGCCATACAAGAAGCCTACATTGCAGGAAGATTTTATTAAGAAGTGATAAAATTTTTTTTTTATTAAGCCTTAATAAAACATTTTTGGACTTCGCCATACTGAAAGCCTCATTGGATGAAGATTTTATTAAGAAGTGATAAAAAATTTTTTTTGGAGTGAAAATTGTTTTTGGTTATTAAGCCTTAATAAGACATTTCGGAACGCCATACAAGAAGCCTACATTGGAGGAAGATTTTATTAAGAAGTGATAAAATTTTTTTTTATTAAGCCTTAATAAAACATTTTTGGACTTCGCTATACTGAAAGCCTCATTGGATGAAGATTTTATTAAGAAGTGATAAAAAAAATTTTTTGGAGTGAAAATTGTTTTTGGTTATTAAGCCTTAATAAGACATTTCGGAACGCCATACAAGAAGCCTACATTGGAGGAAGATTTTATTAAGAAGTGATAAAATTTTTTTTTTATTAAGCCTTAATAAAACATTTTGGACATCGCCATACTGAAAGCCTCATTGGATGAAGATTTTATTAAGAAGTGATAAAAAATTTTTTTTGGAGTGAAAATTGTTTTTGGTTATTAAGCCTTAATAAGACATTTCGGAACGCCATACAAGAAGCCTACATTGGAGGAAGATTTTATTAAGAAGTGATAAAATTTTTTTTTTATTAAGCCTTAATAAAACATTTTTGGACTTCGCCATACTGAAAGCCTCATTGGATGAAGATTTTATTAAGAAGTGATAAAAAATTTTTTTTGGAGTGAAAATTTTGTTTGGTTATTAAGTCTTAATAAGACATTCCGGAACGCCATACTAGAAGCCTGCATTGGAAAATTTTATTAAGAAGTGATAAAAATTTTTATATCAGGCCTTAATAAGACATTTTCGAAGTTTAGTAAAGGCTTTATAACACGATTTCGTAAAGTGTCAACTGTTTAAGTTTGCTGTGTTTTGGTAAATTTTGTTAGTTAACCCTGTAGAAATTGAAGATGGTAAGTTAAATGAAGGCCTCATAACGCGATTTTGTAAAGAGTTAGCTGTTTAATTTCGCTGTATTTTGCTGAATTTTGTTAGTTGACTCTGTAGAAATTGAAGATAGTAAGTTAAATTAAAGCGTGATAACGCGATTTTGTAAAGAGTCAACTGTTATAATTTTCTTAGAACAGTCAGTTGACCCTGTTGGATTTAGCTTAACGCGCGCATTTTGAAAACCCCCCAAATTTATAGAAATTTTTCTGGGGTTGGGTCTAGTGTCTAAACACCTTATATTTTATGAAGGCTTAATACACAGTTTGTTTCTTGCTAGGGGACATCTAGCTTACAAGTTGAATAGTTTGAACTGTGTAAAATGTTTTTTTATGTAAGTTACACCTTATATTTGATTAAGGCTTAATACACCTTATAATTTATGAAGGCTTTTTGTTTCTTGCTAGGGGACATCTAGCTTTGCTTTGAGTATGTATGACTCTTTTTGTATTCAATAAGATATATATTTGATATAATAATCAAATGGTTTTTATTTGTTGAACAATTTGAAGAACGCTTTAGCTTTGGTAAATGCATTTAGTTTGCTTTAAAATGAAAACCTTATACGGTTTTCTACACAAGTCGTGTTCGATATTGATTTTGGCATATAAATTAGTTTCATATTCATTGTTCACGTTTACTAATATGGCTGTTTATTAGTTTTTAATAGGCTGTTTGTAAGGTTCTTAATAGGCTGTTTGCTGTTTGCAATTAGTATTTATATACTTGTTTACATCATTCTCAGTTTATATCATATTTTCAATATCGAAAAGCAAGGTACGAAATTGAAACTTATGATACTATGATAAATGCTATAAGCATATTACTCACGCAGAAATAAACAATATAAGTATATTATATCAGAGAATTTCCGTATTATACAAATAGTCTATATATTTATAATACTAGTTCATATCACTCTCAGTTCATATCACATTCTCACAATTTGAGGAAGCATGCCCCAATAGAGAAAGTGAATTGCTTTCAAATGCTAAGATAATTTTTCGAAATGATAAATTCTATAGTTTTTCTATATTATTCTATAGCATTTCTTCAGGAAACCCGTTCTAAAAGATTTTTCAGGTCTTAAAGTCGAGGTATTGCCCCTATACCATGAAATATACATATTGTACATACACATATTATACATGGTATCCAGGGTCCTTTGCATATCTATCCTACTAGAGACTGCCTTAGTTTCTCTAATAGAAAGATATACCGAAAGTACGAGAGTATTAATGGCATCCGCCCGCGTGCGATATATGCTTTGTGCACGTTAAGAACTGGACTTGCTTCCACCGATTAACGCAATCATTTTCACATATTCTCCAGATATATATTTTATCTTTATATGAATTCTCTCCACTTTGGCTGAATGATTCGAGAATTTCATGGATAAAACAGAATATTTTAAAATTATTTAGCATTTGAAGGTTCGATAGCATCATGTATAATATCATGTATAATAGATAATATTAGTTATTATATCATGTATAATATATAATGTATAATGATCTGAGTGAATGAATATGACTTTTCTATATAAGTATGATATCTTAGATATCGTGATATTGATCACTTTATTTATCATTTCTGAGAATGAAGTGTGCTATTGAATGTATATTTTTAAAATTTAATTGCTTTATTTTTGATTTTGGTAAATCATTTATATATGTTTGATAATAATCAAATCATATTTTATTTTGTGAACTTAGAAACTTATAAAATCAGATGAGATATATTGATTTTATTTGATCAATTCGAACAACGCTTTTACTTTGGCTAATGCTTTGCGTTTGCTTTATATGTTTGCTTTAAATTAAAACTTTATAACGTTTTAATATATGCCTTCCTTCCGTCAATTCCATCTATTTCAGGTTTATACGTGGTATAGTGTCCAAGCACCTTATATATTTTATTAAGGCTTGATAACGCTATTTATTTAGTAAAGAGTAAGCTTTTAAATTTTTGCATAGCGCGCGCGCGCGTTTTTAAAACCCCCCTAATTTATAGACATTTTCTTGGGGTTTGGTCTAGTGTGTAAACACCTTATATTTTATTAAGGCTTAATGCACAGTTTGTTTGTTTGTTGCTAGGGGACACATCTAGCTTACAACTGTGTAAAATGATTTTAAAATGTAAGTTGCCTGATATCTATCTGCCGCCCCACAGATAATATCTTTATATTATTGAAATATAATTGTTTTGCTTTGAGTATGTGTATGACTCTTTATTTGGTTGAACAATTTGAACAACGCTTTAGCTTTGGTTAATGCATTTTGTTTGCTTTAAAATGAAAACCTTATAAGGATTTCTAAGCAATTATAATTATAATATGTGCCTTCCGTCAATTCCATTAATTTCACATTTACACCTTCCGTCAATTCCATTTTATATATATATATATATATATATATATATATAGTTTATCAGTGATAAAATATACGTTTATTTTATGAAGAATCAATATGATTTTTCGGTAGGTTTACCTGTTACGACTTTTACTTTCTCTAAATAATCAAAGATCATTCTCTTTTAACATCAGGATGATGTTTGTTTAAGTTCTTTTCCGATGCGTACATCGGATAAGTACTTTGTATATAACTTTGTATATACATTTTAATTCTTGTTCAATAGAATCGAACAAGAACCCGCCCCAGATCTTTATTGTTATTCATTATTACTATTAAATAACAATTTGGTATGCATGACTTTTCTTAAAGTATTTAAACAAGCATTGCTTTGTTAGTTTGGACCATTTCATTTAATTATCACGAATGATATATTTCAAAAGCCTTTTATTTATTAAACTTACACATCGTTCAATCTTTGTAAAATTTATTCAGACGACATTTGAAAGTCTTTTAAAAGACGTTAAATAGTCTCGAATATATAAAGCGATATCTGAACACCAGAGAGCATTGATAGCTCAGCTATCAATCCTCTTTATCGTTCATCGCACACGTATCTTTAATGCTGTACAAAAGACTGCAATAAAGCTTTTCATAATATATTCTTTTATTAAAAAATATATTTTCATTTCTGTCAGAGGCCCCAGTAACAGTTATTAATACAAAATTTTATTTTGTATTTTATGCGAATGATGGCTCCATGCAGGCTTATGCCAAACACTTCAACGCTACCACTGCGCATATCTGAAATATTTTTGTTAAACAAAAATTTCATTTTGAGTCGAGAGGAAATTACACTTTACAAATATTATTCATAAAATGTCACTCTTAACCCATATATAAGGTGCAATACTTTTTTTTTATCAGAAAATACATAATATATTTTCAATTCCATTTTATATATAGTTTATCAGTGATAAAATATACGTTTATTTTATGAAGAATCAATATGATTTTTCGGTAGGTCTTGTTACGACTTTTACTTTCTCTAAATAATCAAAGATGTTATATCGCTTCGAATTTCTTACATTCTATCTCTTAAGATATTACAGATAGAGTGTTTAACTTGAATAAAGTAAAGCAACATGTCATCGTTTGATTTAGGCATTTACAAAACATATGCTTGCTTATCCATCGGAAATTTCAAGTAAAGAAAAACTAATTGAAATAACTCTCATGCTTCGATTAAGCAGACGTGCCCCTTTTATATATATATATATATATATATATATATATATATATATATATATATATATATATATATATATATATATATATATATATATATATATATCAAACGCAACGTCTTCTTAATGATCAAAGTTTGAGTGATATGACAGCTAGTATTTGTTTACTTGAAATTCCCGCTGAATCATAAACATCTAGAACAATTTGATAAAGGAAAAAGTAAACGAAATGATGCTTGTACAACTATTGTAAAACACTCAGGTTTGCTGTTCTATACTGGGTAGAAAAATCAAATTTTAAGTTTGCGCTTAATCCTACATCGCATTCGGCAACCGGAGAATCGGAGAAGTTTTGCAAATAATTGTACTTGAAATATAGTCGAGACGAATGTAACCATGTACCGTACCCATTATAAATCGTTCCTCATGCAAACACGTCCGAATAGCAAGACTGATTGAAAAAATTTCTCAATCACTACTTACGTATGAAGAGCAAAGTATAAAAATGAATTTTCAAGTATCATTGAACATTTAAAGTTTGAATGTCTTACACTAGTGTGTACAAGTAAATCATTTGGCTTTGTTTTTGCCATTATCAATTTGTTTTTAATGATTTATATATGTCTCTTAAGTGCTTCAATCTTGATTATTTAAGATTTGTACAAACATTTTTCAATCAGACGCTTTTAATGTTGTTCCAAATCAATAATGTGTATAAAGTAAATACAATAAACTGAACTCTTAATGAAGTTCAGCTCCTAGGTCCGTGGGGAAGGATTAAGCCCCAAAGGCTTCATTGTAATTAAACAAATCAGCCCCCTTGCGGTCCTCGGGTACGTGGGATCGGAAAGTCCCAAAAGTTAAACTGGAATCGGTGAATCACCTTTCAACCAGATTAACTTCCCTGCGTGTTGAGAACGTACGTACTTTTACTTGTTAATTTTTTTAAGCCAGTTTTGATATGCACATTATTTGATGGTGCAATTATGCAAAATATTAAAAGCGATATCTGAACACCAGAGAGCATTAATAGCTCAGCTATCAATACTCTTTATCGTTCATCGCACACGTATCTTTAATGCTGTACAAAAGACTGCAATAAAGCTTTTCATAATATATTCTTTTATAAAAAAATATATTCTCATTTCATATTTGTTAACCTCAGTTATACAAATTTTTATTTTGTAAATTACGCCAATGACACTCCATGCAGGCTTTTGCCAAACACTTCGACGTGAACACCGCAAATATTTACATATTATATTTTATTAAAAAATATATATTCATTTCTGTCAGAGGCCCCAGTAACAGTTATTAATACAAAATAATCTTCATAAAAAATATTTTTTCTAACGTGCTTTATTTCTGTATGAAACATTTAATAATAATTTGTTTCTAACTTGCTTTATTTTTGTATGAAGGATTTCATACCGCCGCCGCCTCTAACGTGCTTTGATTCTGTATGAATGATTTCATATTTATTTGTTTCTAACGTGCTTTAAATCTGTATGATGTATTTCATACTTATATGTTTCTTACGTGCTTTAATTCTGTATGAAGTGTATATTTCATACCTATTTGAATACTGTATCAAGTATATCATACTTGTACTTATATACTCTCAATACATTCAATATTGTTTATAATAAATTGAATTGTTTGACGAGCATATTATATCTCTCTTATGTGCTGCTGTATGCATAAGAATATTTAAAATATATTTTTTTATACATTGCATCAAATATTGCATCAAATATTATATTGTATCATTTATTTATTATGTATCATGATGTTATGAAGATAGAATGTTCTTGCATATATATCTATATAGAATTCATATCTTGTATGAAAATTCTACAATATTCTATCCACATAACTTTATATATATAAATATATTTATATAAAAAAATATATAAATATATATATATATATATTTTCATAAATATATATACATATATATAAATAAATTTATATATATATATATATATATCTATCTATATAGGGCCCCCAAACACCCGCACCTATTCTCTACACGAATCATCAAGCAGAGGATGAGCTTCAGTGGATCGCAGTATGGCAGCTGCTCTACCACGCACAACACCTCGCCTGTTACCAAAGTCGTTTACAATTGATTCAAGGTTATAGCTTCATATATTATAATGATTAACTTAATAACAGGTATATACAAGTGCTATGATATACAACTCATAATGACCTCGTTAAAAAGTACATCGGCTTCATATAAAAACATTTATCGCTATTTCTAGCTTTTAATGATTTATTGCCATATAATGCTTTAACCCCATAATTATCATTACAGTCCAGCACGGATACGACCTTAGAGGCGTTCAGGCATAATCCAGCGGACGTAGCGTCATACCACTGTTCGCTCGAACAAGTATTGTTCCATTGGTCCGTACCTGCGGTTCCTCTCGTACTACGCAGGAATGCTGTCGTAATAACATTCATTCATCAGTAGGGTAAAACTAACCTATCTCACGACGGTCTAAACCCAGCTCACGTTCCCTTGCATGGGTGAACAATCCAACGCTTGGTGAATTTTGCTTCACAATGATAGGAAGAGCCGACATCGAAGGATCAAAAAGCGACGTCGCTATGAACGCTTGGCCGCCACAAGCCAGTTATCCCTGTGGTAACTTTTCTGACACCTCTTGTTAAAAACTCTTTAAACCAAAAGGATCGATAGGCCGAGCTTTTGCTGTCCCTGTATGTACTGAATACCGGGATCAAGTCAGCTTTTGCCCTTTTGCTCTATGTGTGGTTTCTGTCCGCACTGAGCTGGCCTTGGGACACCTCCGTTATTATTTGAGAGATGTACCGCCCCAGTCAAACTCTCTACCTGGCAATGTCCTTGAATTGGATCATACCTGAGTATTGAGAGTTATACCAATTTACATTACTTTATATCAAATATGACAAATGATCAATTTTATATAGACTGTTTAAAATATATAACAAACTCTTGGTACTTTGTACAAGAATCTCGTATCAGTACAAAATACCATTAAATATAATATAAAATATAATAACGGCTAAGTAAGACACACGTTCCATTTAATCAAGTATGTAAGGAAACAATAAGAGTAGTGGTATTTCATTGTTGATGATAAAACCGAAGTAATAACATCTCCCACTTATGCTACACCTCTTATGTCTCCTTACACTGCCAGACTAGAGTCAAGCTTAACAGGGTCTTCTTTCCCCGCTTATTATTCCAAGCCCGTTCCCTTGGCTGTGGTTTCGCTAGATAGTAGATAGGGACAGAATGTTCCTTACGTTTAACGACCGTACCTGCCGAGATGGCTTAACCAGTCGACCCACTGAAGGGCGGGTTGAATACGTCAACCAACGGCGACCGAGCAATAAGAGCAAGCCCTTATTGCTCAGTCTACCAGTTCGTGCTGGGGAGCAGGCCCAGACACCATACTGGCAGATGCGAGGCCTATCTGATCCTCTTCCACACTTCAGGGTGTGGCACCCGGCCAGAAACGCGGCTCCACGTCGCCTCCGGGGACTCGAACCCCGGCAAGACTAACCAAGCGCCAAGGACTCTGCTGCCTAGGTGGAATACAGCAGCCCCTTGGTTAGGCTCTCAACCACAACCACCGCGATGCTCCCACTAGGGGGCCAACCTCGTCGGTAGGGCTGGACATAAGTCCAGGGGCTCCCTACCTCCCGCGGCCTCGGTATTTTACAACCCCGGTACGTTGGTTATACCCTCGTGACGACCTGCAGACACGAGAATACCTTAGCACAGCCAGTGAAGCCAGCAGGCGAACCAAAAAGGATCTCTCAAAATGTGGCGTGAAGCCGAAAAACAGAGATCGACAACCTGAAAAACTGTCCAAAGGACGAAGATAGAAAAACCTGAAATAAAGAAATAATATATATAACCCAACACCATAAATAAACTAACGTGTACTTACCATCACCACATGAATCCTGCACCTACAAAGCCCTACACAGAAAACGAAACTGCTGCTAGGAGAAAGCCCAACAGCACGCGAAAAACTGCGCATATTTAGCGCACGGAAGCAGCCCCTACAGTCGTCCGCCTCCGACGCATATCGAAGACGGCCCACGCGAAACGATTCAAGGAATCGAAGCTATCAGCGTGGGTAAGACACTCACGGACACCATCCACACTATTTACACCCAAGAGTCCGTGTACCGCCCGGAGCCTATCGTACGCAGGACAGGAGAAAAGGATATGACTCCAATTCTCATTGTCCGCGTCACACATAGGACACCTAGAGCTAGTAGACAGACCCTTAGGACGCAAAAACCCATTCATACTTCCGTGACCAGTGAGCAGAAAGCCCAAGGCTAGACCAAAATCTAGACCCGAGCAATCCGCCACGGCCCGGACATCAGGCAGAAAACCAAACGTCACACGTCCATCCTCACTCACATTCCACCGTCGTTGCCATTCACTGACCACCCATTCACGTAACAAAATACGCTGCTCCCCAGCACTAACATTTACCACACTACGTGCAACATCTGGAGGCAAGTGGCTGCCCATGGGCATCGACCTGCGCGACCTGTAGCGAGTGTCCCGAAGGACAAACACCAGATCAAGCGGAGGGACACCCATAAGCACCCGCATTGCCTCCGTAGACACGGTTCTGCATACCGGCAAGCATGCATAGAGCATAACTCGCTGGCATGCATCCAACAAACTCCTACCCTTCACTGTACATACACAATCGCAGAGTGTCGGAGAGCTGTATGCTGCGCAGGCAACAAACAGACCCTCATAGATCACCCTCGTAGCGCGTCTATTCAGGCCCCATTTGCAGCGGAGGATTCGTGATATCCATCCCGCAAGCAGGGCCATCTTATCCCTTAGCTTGCGAAGATGAATATTGAAATTCATCCGCTCAGACATCGTAACTCCCAGATATGTGACCGAAGTCGCATAACTGAGAGGTCTTCCGTCCACGCGAATAAGCGGGTTGTGAACGCTCGACCGAGCAGCGCGGCTATGGAACATGCCTTTCAGCATCATAACCACAGACTTCTCAGCCGAGAGCTCAACACCCACGCTTGACCCCCATTGACAAACAAGTGCCATCATATCAGCACCTCGCTCCTCTAGTTGATTACGAGAATCACCCTCAATCAACAAGAGCACTCAGCAAGTGCAGCCAAGATCGCCGGCCAACTCAGGTTGTCGAACGCACCTTTGAAATCGACAAAGATCCCCAGCACATATTTATGCACTGAGGAACTAACACTCTCTCGCACATACAGCCACGCATCGTCAGTGCAACGTCCCGGGCGAAAGCCGTACTGGGCCTCAGACATCCGACCAGCCAGAAGCACTTCCAGTCTCCGGATCATCACTCTCTCCAGCACTTTACTAAGTGCCGGAAGGAGAGAGATTCCCCGGTAGGACTTAGGAAGACTCCTGATCTTGTCAGGTGACTTCAGCAGCACGACCACCCTAGCCACCTTCAAAGCTGCAGGAAAGCAACCCTGTAGCACACATTTCCCCAAAAAGGCCCGCACATAATCGGGAATGGCCCGCCAGATGCTTTTACACATCTGACCAGTCATCCCATCATGCCCAGGAGCCTTTCTCGAGCGAACCCGACCAACACTATCCTCAATCTCCCAACGCTGCAGCTCAGGCGGGCCCGAGACAGCAGGTTCAGGAGGTCGAGAAACAGCATCAGCAAGCTCAGCACGAGGAAAGAACTGCCTCATGAGGACCTGCACACTTTCACACCATGTCGTGGTAAATGACCCATTGTCATTTAAACTCGACATGGTATGGCGAGAGTCAACTCCTCTACAAACCTTGTAAGCTTGACCCCAGGGGTCCGAAGCATTACAACTGACGAAACGCCTCCAGTCTTCTACCTTGGACTTAGTAATAAGTCCACGGTAGTCGTGCATGGCTCGCCGATATGCGAGCCTAAGTGTAGCCAACGAGTCTCCACTAACACCCCGAGCCCGGCCGCGCTGGAAGTTTCGGCGTAAACGCCATACTTCTCTGCGCTTAAGGGAGAGCTCATGGGTCCACCACCTTACCAGTCTTCTAGTTCTCATTTGAGCCCTAGAAAACATGGCATCATTAACCGCCACCATACAATTAACAATAAACGAGCACTGGTCGTCCGGGTCTTTTAGTTCGAACTCCGACAAAGGAACACGCGAAGCATGCTCCTGTATCAGAGATTCGTACTGAACCCAGTCGCCAGCTCTCGCTCGCCACACATTAGCCTGGGGCAGCGCAACAGGATCAGCAGCCAGAGGCGATGTTGCCACCACCTCAATAAGCGCATGATCACTGTTACCAGCACCCTCGACTATGCGCCACGAATATGACATACGTAGGGCAGCAGTATTAACAATAGTGACATCAATGTCACTCACACCGCTGGGACCAGAAAACGTATATAGACGGGACGGCTCATTCAGTACATGCAATTCATGCGACAACAACCATTCACTCAAGACCTCTCCTCGACGCAATGCATCACGCGCAGATCTCCAATTGGAAACCTTCCTGTGCCACATCGAGGAAGAAGCATTCGCATCCATACACAGGATAAAGGCCCTACCACGAATATGTGGCAGCACCTCATCCAAATAAGACAGAAAAGGCTCAATGCCCATGCCAAACTGGCAATAGACGCTTATGAGGAAGATTTCCCCAAAAGCGCCCTTCGCCCAGACACAGACACCAAGTTCGGACGAAAGGTGGTCCACTTTCATACACTCGACAGAGACATCATTCACAACAATAGCAGCCCTGGCGATATCCGAGCTGCTAAAAACGCGCATGTGGGACGGAAGGCCCCTCACGCTGTCTCTATATTGCCAAGGCTCCTGGAGGAGTGCAAAGGTGCACTTCCTCTGAGACATATACACACCCAGATCATTCATGACGGCGGCAGACTTATTACAGTTCAACTGTAGGAGTCGGTACTCTGTCATATTAATGTCTCGCATTGGCCCTCGCCACCTGTGCTGCGTACACAGGACAAACCAGCGAGCGCATTAAATGCGAGGCAGGGAGACCTTGGAACGCGCAGTTCCGACAGTGCGGCAGGTTAACGCAACCATTTGCCGAGTGGCCAGACTGTGAGCAACGCGAACAGACCTGCCCGGTCATCCGGCAGCGCGACACCAAATGGTCGAACCCCAGACACCGGTAACAGGCCTGCACAGGGTCTCGTTCCGTAACACGGAACGAGTACCACTGTACGTACACTCTTTCAGCTGCCAACAATACCGACGCTGCTTCCTTGGTTGTCTCCAATATCAAATTGGAGACCGCATTAACACCGGCCACTATGGGCTGGCTTACAATACGCACGCTTTTCACAAAGCGTGCCTCGGACATTTTACCCGCGAAATTGTCCTGGTACATGTGCTTCATCAGCAAGTCGTTGCTGATGGCACATAGTACCCGATGAACTACTAACTTGGGGCCAAGCTTGACTGTGGCATTAGCCTCCAAATCATGCTTGCCCAGTTCATCACTGCTGACCAGCTTACGCTGCTCAGCCTTCGTCGGTACCCTGACCAGCACCGCCTCCTTAGTGGGGCGGACACTGATCACACGGGTACCGGCCTTTGGCAGCACGTTCTCCTTGACGGACTGCAGGACCTCCTTAACCGCCTGGTTCTTCCTCCCACGGATAAC
This sequence comes from Nemotelus pantherinus, assembly GCA_963978885.1. NCBI lineage: Eukaryota > Metazoa > Arthropoda > Insecta > Diptera > Stratiomyidae > Nemotelus > Nemotelus pantherinus. The sequence continues at coordinate 210,396 of CAXBUK010000072.1, read as the reverse complement.
CGTGGAGAAAGACTCAGCAGGTGTAGGGGCCTGCACCGTCAAGGCCGAAGCAGCAGCAGCGTAAGTTGGCGGGACTGACGACTGTGCAACGACCGCGCCCCGAAGAGCAGCTGGCGCAGGGACCTTCCCTGCAGGCACAGTCGGGGTGTATGCCCGACGGGACAACACCTCGACCTTGCCTTCAAGCTTACTCCTCTGGGCGCAGACGTCCGCAACAATCGCAGTACTCTCCCCAAAGACGTCAGCAATCTTCGCCACCATAGCCGCAGAAACGCCACCATCTACCAGGACCTGTAAAGCCCTGTCGATAACAGCCCTCATGCGAGCCATGGGGCCAGCAGCAACTTGCTTCCTCGATACAACTGGTGCATCCGTCTCCTCACCCAGAGTGTCAGCACCAGTTGCATCAGTTTCGGCCATAGCCGCAGATACAATGGACGCGGCAGAAGAAGCACTGCTCCTCCTGCGCCTCTTCCTCCTGGCAGAGGCATCAGCAGCAATCTCAACCTCCATATCCGAGGTCAGATCCCCCTGATCCTTCCTCAGACCCACCTCCATGTCGGAGGTCCAATCACCCTTGTTCCTCCTAATCACGACAGTGGTCTTTGGGGGCTGCATCAATTGGACCTCAGTCATGTCAACAGAAGACATGTTTTCCAGGCTGACCGCCTTCGCCTTCTGAGGCTTTGGAGCCTGCACAGAACCAACAAAAAGCTTGTTGACCAACTTCCTATTATCTTTCTCCAGCGCCTCCTTCTCCTTACTTACCGCGGCCAGTTTAGCCTCAAGCTCCCTGACAACTGAGGCGTCAACCAGCCCGCGACTTGGTCCTGAGACCTCAGGAACCAATCCGACAGACCCAGTAGCCACCTCAGCTGCCCGGATAGCCTTCCTCACGGTCTCCGTGTCACCCAAATCCTCGTCCTCAGATGCCGACACACCTGACACATTAGGCTCACCAGCAGCCTTCTGCGCCAACTTCCTAGCTCCCTTAGGAGGCGGCATGGACACCTACCTGAAATTCCTCAAATCTCAAAAATCTCAAAAATCTCACAATTCGTGAGTAAATAAACAAAGAAATAAAAGAAAACTACAAACAATACTCAAAATAATAGTAATTATCCTGAAAGAAAAATAAGACTAAGTCCAGGAAAAACCCGGACTTAGAAAAATTCCGGGACTTAGAAAATATTCGGTCCCACCGAAATATTTCCAAGTCCTAATCAAAATTTGAACTTAGAAAAATTTCTAGCAAGCCAGAAATTTTTCTAAGTATCAACAAAAATCCGGACTTAGAAAATATCCAAGTCCAAAATATCCAAAAAATTTTCTAAGTCCCAGACAAAATTAGGACTTAGAAAAATTTTAAAAGAAATACAAAAATCAAAAATAAACTAAGTCCCAGTTATAATTGGGACTTAGACAGAATACCGCCAATAAACAATTACCAAACGGTAACTTGTTTATTCCAAACAACAATACCGCGTGCAAGCACGCTTACGGTAACTTGTTTACAAGTACCAAACCGCGTGGTGAGCACGCCTAGCGGTAACTTGTTTACTAGAAAACAAGTCGCTAGTAAAATATCGCTAGAATATAATCTAGCGACCTCGTGTCGCGGCAGCTTAACGTGCCTAACGTACACGAGTCCGGAATCGATCCAATCCAAGTAAACAAGCGCCTAACGGCAACTTGTTTACTATAAAATCCAAGTCGCTAAAAATAGCGACTACGTGCTTGCGGCAGCTTAACGTGCCAGCAAGTCACGAACAGGAATCTAAATATGCACGGAAGGTGTCAGGAAACGCTTTTCCCCACAGGTACTAGGCAATTCCAGTGCAAAAATAGCACAGACACCAACCAAAATCCGCCACAAAGCCAAGTCGCAAGTCGCTAAAAGTTGCGACAATTTTCAAGCAACACGTGCTTGAAATTACTTGAAACTCAAGTACAAAGTACTTAGAGTTTCGTAAATTAAATATATAAAACGATTCCAAAAATCCAATCTGACAAGCTAGATTGCAGTATGACAGCTGCGACACTAGCAGTCACAATAGGAAAATTGATTTTAAGTCGAAATATGCCAAAAATATGATTTGAGTGCTACGTACTTACTCAGTTAGTAGTTTTTCGCAACTTATATACAAGTGCTATGTTTTACAACTCATAATGAAGTCTACGAAATAACGTACTTTGAAACTGTTTATCGCACAAACACTTCTTTATTATCCATCAGAGCGGTTAAAAACCCGTCTTTAAAATATGTGCACTTAGTGTCACTATCACCCAGCTCGCAAATCCAACGCAAAAATTTTCCGCAGAAAATTTTCCGAAAAAGAAAATATCACTGAATTTCCGTGGAAATTCAAGAACCAAAACTGTTTAAGAACCAAAACTGTAAAATCGCACAATGGAAAACACTTCGAAAACTCACTATCCACAATCAACTCGCTCTACACAAGACGTCTGCACTGTACGACTGCTCGATCAAGAGTCAGTAGATAGGGACAGATAAGTTCCTTTGTTTTAGTTTTACGTCCGTGCCTAACTTAGATAGTCTTTACCAAGACGGTCTTCTGAGGACTGGACTGATGTCGACAGCTGGCGCCGACTGAGCAAACAAGCAAGCTTGCTACTCGTGTCTACCAATTCGTGTTGGGGGCAGACCCAGACACCATATTGGTAACTGCGAGGCCGATCCAAACCTCTTTTATATTACTGAATATAACGTCCGGCCATATACGCGGCTCCACGTCGTCTCCGGGGACTCGAACCCCGGTAAGACTAACCAAGCGCCAATAGACCCACTGTGTAGGTAGAAAACAGTGACCCTATTGGTTAGGCTCTAAAGCCACAGCCACCGCGTTGCTCCCACAAGGGGGCCTTTCCCAAAAGTAAGGGTGGACCGAGGTCCAGGGCTTCCTTACCCCGCGGCCTCGCTTTCTTTACAACCCCGGTATAGGTTGGTTATCCTCTCTGTGGCTTCTGCAGGCACAGAGAGGACCTTATTTTTCGTCACGAGGATGAGCTTTGCCTTTCCCTGCTACGATCCCCAATCATTGCAACCGCCTTGGTGTCTGTGTTCCCGCCAAGATCATGAACGTCCCCGGCTACTTCTTCTCAATGCATATCCACCACTCTCCACTCTCCTTCCCACTACAATCATTCATATTGACAACATTTCGTTCTTACTTTGTCCTCCGTTAGGAATCATAGGCATTTCAACAACTACTTTGTTCACAATATCAACAATTACATCGTTGTCAGTCGTCCTGACGACATTTCGTTCTTACTTTGTCCTCCGTTAGGAATCATAGGCATTTCAACAACTACTTTGTCTATCAAAATCAACATTCAACATCAACAGTTCAACAAATCCCTCAACACCGTCCATCGAACCTGCGTCCATCAGAACCTGCGTTCATCAGAGACCAGCATCCAACAAGACCAGCGTCCAACAAAACCTCAACCCAGCAAACCAACAGACCAACAGAACCTCCATGTCCGCCTTCCGACTGTTCTCTCTGGCCATCATCCATCAGTGCAAGCAAGTGTGCAAAACACACATGCCGCACCGATGGCTAACTACTCCAATCGGCCGCACAAGTCGCACTACTATGTCGTCAAACTTCCAATAAAGGAAGTCAGCGATGTTCGTACGACCACGCGTGACTTCATGTTTCATATCGACTTCAAACATTAGTTGCAACATAAATATTATATCCCTCAGTATTTCATTTCGCTTCTACTTTGCTTACTACGTTGGGAGCCCGTCAACTTTTCGGCATTTCGTTGCTACTTTGAGCAACATCAGTCAATTCTATTTACCTCCTAGCACTGTGGGGACACACACAGGCTACAATATGCATTGAGCTTTCCATAGCAGGAAACGCCCCGAAATTTTTGGTACTAACGGAAACGGCTGGCAGCGACAATGCTCGGGTAATCAATAACAGAGTCCAGCTCAGCCCACCTCACAACCTCCTTCTTCTGACACCTCTTATGACCAGTTATCCCTGACAGCGATTGAACTTCGTGATCGCACAACTAGGTCCTTCTACTAAACCTCCTCCATTCTTCCATTCTCAACCTCGACAACATGACAACAGTTATCCCTGTTAACGTAACTCAGTACATAACATAATCAGCGATTGAACAACGTAATCGCACAAGGTCCTTCTACTCAACCTTCTCCTTCCTCATTCACGACAAAATCAGCTATCCCTGCAAGACGTACCTCAGTACATCACAACTAGCATATTGGCAACTACTAGTTATACTGCAACTGTTAAATGGCAAACTGCCCAGAAGCAAAACTTTCGTAAACCGAATATTTTATGCTGCTTATATCATCATGGGGAAGTGCAGGGATTCGCGCTCCCTGAAGCCAGTCCCGAGAGACTGACCCCCCATACACTAGCCGAGGACATGTGGGACGCTATCCCCCTTGGGACCCGTTGCGATTCCCGTAGGAAAAGCAGGGGTCCTCCTCGCACGAATCTACCAGGGCGGGTTTACCTAAAGAACATAAAGCTCGATAAGCGCTTTATCTCCCCCCCTGGGGGAGTAGATAGGGACAGAATGTTCCTTTTCGTTTAACGACCGTACCTGCCGAGATGGCTCTACCAGTCGACCCACTGAAGGGCAGGTTGAATACGTCAACCAACGGCGACCGAGCAATAAGAGCAAGCCCCTATTACTCAGTCTACCAGTTCGTGCTGGGGAGCAGGCCCAGACACCATACTGGGAAATGCGAGGCCTATCTGATCCTCTTCCACACTTCAGGGTGTGGCACCCGGCCAGAGACGCGGCTCCACGTCGCCTCCGGGGACTCGAACCCCGGCAGACTAACCAAGCGCCAAGGACACTGCTGCCTAGGTGGAATACAGCAGCCCCTTGGTTAGGCTCTCAACCACAACCACTGCGATGCTCCCACTAGGGGGCCAACCTCGTCGGTAGGGCTGGACATAAGTCCAGGGGCTCCCTACCTGCCGCGGCCTCGGTATTTTACAACCCCGGTACGTTGGTTATACCCTCGTGACGACCTGCAGACACGAGAATACCTTAGCACAGCCAGTGAAGCCAGCAGGCGAACCAAAAAGGATCTCTCAAATGTGGCGTGAAGCCGAAAAACAGAGATCGACAACCTGAAAAACTGTCCAAAGGACGAAGAACGAAAAACCTGAAAAGAAGAAGTAATAAATATAACCCAACACAATAAATAAACTAACATGTACTTACCATCACCACATGAATCCTGCACCTACAAAGCCCTACACAAAGAAACGGAAACTGCTGCTGGGGAGAAACCCTGCAGCACGCGAAACTGCGCATATTAGCGCACTGAAGCAGCCCCTACAGTCGTCCGCCTCCGACGCATATCGAAGACGGCCCACGCGAAACGATTCAAGGAATCGAAACTATCAGCATGGGTAAGACACTCACGGACACCTTCCACACTATTTACACCTAAGAGTCCGTGTACCGCCCGGAGCCTATCGTACGCAGGACAAGAGAAAAGGATATGACTCCAATTCTCATTGTCCGCGTCACACATAGGACACCTAGAGCTAGTAGACAGACCCTTAGGTTGCAAAGCCCCATTCATACTTCCATGACCAGTGAGCAGAAAGCCCAAGGCTAGACCAAAATCTAGACCCGAACAATCTGCCACGGCCCGGACCTCAGGCAGAAAACCAAACGTCACACGCCCAACCTCACTCACATTCCACCGTCGTTGCCATTCACTGACCACCCATTCACGTAACAAAGTACGCTGCTGCCCAGGACTAACATTTACCACACTACGTGCAACATCTGGAGGCAAGTGGCTGCCCATGGGCATCGACCTGCGCGACCTGTAGCGAGTGTCCCGAAGGACAAACACCAGATCAAGCGGAGGGACACCCATAAGCACCCGCATTGCCTCCGTAGACACAGTTCTGCATACCGGCAAGCATGCATAGAGCATAACTCGCTGGCATGCATCCAACAAACTCCTACCCTTCACTGTACATACGTAATCGCAGAGTGTCGGAGAGCTGTATGCTGCGCAGGCAACAAACAGACCCTCATAGATCACCCTCGTAGCGCGTCTATTCAGACCCCATTTGCAGCGGAGGATTCGTGATATCCATCCCGCAAGCAGGGCCAACTTATCCCTTAGCTTGCGAAGATGAATACCAAAGTTCATCCGCTCAGACATCGTAACTCCCAGATATGTGACCGAAGTCGCATAACTGAGAGGTCTTCCGTCCACGCGAATAAGCGAGTTGTGAACGCTCGACCGAGCAGCGCGGCTATGGAACATGCCTTTCAGCATCATAACCACAGACTTCTCAGCCGAGAGCCCAACACCCACGCTTGACCCCCATTGACAAACAAGTGCCATCATATCAGCACCTCGCTCCTCTAGTTGATTACGAGAATCACCCTCAATCAACAAGAGAAGGTCGTCTGCATATGCACAGACTTTACACCTAGACGACAAGGCCACCAGGAGACGATCCATCACCAAGTTCCATATGTATGGACCGGCAATGGACCCCTGTGGACAGCCTCTCACAACATCAACCCAAACTATATCATGCACCCCACGAGCAAACGCCTTACGCGCAGAGAAGTAGCTCGACCAAAGTGGGAGCTCTTCACATCCGTACTCAGCAAGTGCAGCCAAGATCGCTGGCCAACTCAGGTTGTCGAACGCACCTTTGAAATCGACAAAGATCCCCAGCACATATTTATGCACTGAGGAACTTACACTCTCTCGCACAAAAAGCCACGCATCGTCAGTGCAACGTCCCGGGCGAAAGCCGTACTGGGCCTCAGACATCCGACCAGCCAGAAGCACTTCCAGTCTCCGGATCATCACTCTCTCCAGCACTTTACTAAGTGCCGGGAGGAGAGAGATTCCCCGGTAGGACTTAGGAAGACTCCTGATCTTGTCAGGTGACTTCAGCAGCACGACCACCCTAGCCACCTTCAAAGCTGCAGGAAAGCAACCCTGTAGCACACATTTCCCCAAAAAGGCCTGCACATAATCGGGAATGGCCCGCCAGATGCTTTTACACATCTGACCAGTCATCCCATCATGCCCAGGAGCCTTTCTCGAGCGAACCCGACCAACACTTTCCTCAATCTCCCATCGCTGCAGCTCAGGCGGGCCCGAGACAGCAGGTTCAGGAGGTCGAGAGTCAGCATCAGCAGGCTCAGCACGAGGAAAGAACTGCCTCATGAGGACCTGCACGCTTTCACGCCATGTCGTGGTAAACGACCCATTGTCATTTAAACTCGACATGGTATGGCGAGAGTCAACTCCTCTACAAACCTTGTAAGCTTGACCCCAGGGGTCCGAAGCGTTACAACTGACGAAGCGCCTCCAATCTTCTACCTTGGACTTAGTGATAAGTCCGCGGTAGTCGTACAGGGCTCGCTGATATGCGAGCCTGAGTGTAGCCAACGAGTCTCCACTAACACCCCGAGCCCGGCCGCGCTGGAAGTTTCGGCGTAAACGCCACACTTCTCTGCGCTTAAGGGAGAGCTCATGGGTCCACCACCTTACCAGTCTTCTAGTTCTCATTTGAGCCCTAGAAAACATGGCATCGTTAACCGCCACCATACAATTGACAATAAACGAGCACTGGTCGTCCGGGTCTTTTAGTTCGAACTCCGACAAAGGAACACGCGAAGCATGCTCCTGTATCAGAGATTCGTACTGAACCCAGTCGCCAGCTCTCGCTCGCCACACATTAGTCTGAGGAGCAGCAACAGGATCAGCAGCCTGAGGCGATGTTGCCACCACCTCAATAAGCGCATGATCACTGTTACCAACTCCCTCGACTATGCGCCACGAATAATTCATACGTAGGGCAGCAGTATTGACAATAGTGACATCAATGTCACTCACACCACTAGGACCTGAAAACGTATATAGACGGGACGGCTCATTCAGTACATGCAATTCATTCGACAACAACCATTCACTCAGGACTTCTCCTCGCTGCATAGCATCACGCGCAGAATTCCAATTGGATATTTTGCTGTGCCACAACGAGGAGGAGGCATTCGCATCCATACACAGGATAAAGGCCCTACCACGAATATGTGGCAGCACCTCATCCAAATAGGACAAAAATGGCAATATGTCCATGCTGTACTGGCAATAGACGCTTATGAGGAAGATTTCCCCAAAAGCGCCCTTCGCCCAGACACAGACACCAAGTTCAGACGAAAGATGGTCCACTTTCATACACTCGACAGAGACATCATTCACAACGATAGCAGCCCTGGCAATATCCGAGCTGCTAAAAACGCACATGTGGGACGGAAGGCCCCTCACGCTGTCTCTATATTGCCAAGGCTCCTGGAGGAGTGCAAAGGTGCACTTCCTCTGACACATATAGACACCAAGATCATTCATGACGGTGGCAGACTTATTACAGTTCAACTGTAGGAGTCGGTACTCTGTCATATTAATGTCTCGCGTTGGCCCTCGCCACCTGTGCTGCGTACACAGGACATACCAGCGAGCGCATTAAATGCGAGGCAGGGAGACCTTGGAACGCGCAGTTCCGACAGTGCGGCAGGTTAACACAACCATTTGCCGAGTGACCAGACTGTGAGCAACGCGAACAGACCTGCTCGGTCATCCGGCAGCGCGACACCATGTGGTCGAACCCCAGACACCGGTAACAGGCCTGCACAGGGTCTCGTTCCGTAACACGGAACGAGTACCACTGTACGTATACTCTTTCAGCTGCCAACAATACCGACGCTGCTTCCTTGGTTGTCTCCAATATCAAATTGGAGACCGCATTAACACCGGCCACTATGGGCCGGCTTACAATACGCACGCTTTTCGCAAAGCGTGCCTCCGACATTTTCCCCGCGAAATTGTCCTGGTATATGTGCTTCATCAGCAGGTCATTGCTGATGGCACATAATACCCGGTGAACGACAAGTTTCGGGCCAAGCTTCACCGTAGCATTGGCCTCCAAATCATGCTTGTCAAGCACATCGCTGCTGACCAGCTTACGCTGCTCAGCCCTGGTTGGCACCCTAACCAGTACCGCCTCCTTGGTGGGACGAACACTGATTACCCGGGTACCGGCATTAGGCAGCACGTTGTCCTTGACGGACTGCAGGACCTCCTTAACCGCCTGATTCTTCCTACCACGGATAACCGTGGAGAAAGACTCCGCAGGTGTAGGGGCCTGCACCGTCAAGGCAGCGGCTGCAGCAGCATAAGTCGGCGGGATCGACGACTGTGCAACGACCGTGCCCCGAAGAGCAGCTGGCGCAGGGACCTTCCCTGCAGGCACAGTCGGGGTGTATGCCCGACGAGACAACACCTCGACCTTGCCTTCAAGCTTACTCCTCTGGGCACAAACGTCCGCAACAATTCCCCCCAAAGACGTCTGCGATCTTCGCCACCATAGCCGCAGAAACGCCACCATCAACCAGGACCTGTAAAGCCCTGTCGACAACAGCCTTCATGCGAGCCATGGGGCCAGCAGCAACCTGTTTCTTCGGCACAACTGGCGCATCCGTCTCTTCTCCCAGAGCATCAACACCAGCTGCATCCGAATCCGCCATATCTACTGAAACAATAGACGCAGCAGAGGAAACACTGCTCCTCCTGCGCCTCTTCCTCACAGAGGTAGCTACACCAACCGCCTCCACCTCCATGTCCGAGGTTAGGTCGACCTGACTTCTCGTCCAGTCACCCTTGCTCCTCCTTATGACCACAGGGGTCAATGGAGGCTTCATGGAAACTTGAGCATCCTTACCACTCACAACGACTGCCGACACGTCGTCCATGCTGGCAGCCTTCGCCTTCTGGGAGTTCGTGGCCTGAACAGTGCCAACGAACAACTTGTTCGCCAAGTTCAACTTTTCTTTGATCAACTGCTCCTTCTCCTTGTTGACCGCGGCCAGCTTGGCTTCAAGCTCCCGAACAACTGAGGAGTCCACCAGTCCGCTGCTTGATCCTGAACCAACAGACACCAAACCGACAGAGCCGATAGCTTCCTCAGCTGCCCGGAGAGCCTTCCTGACTGCTTCCGGGTCACCCAAATCCTCGTCCTCGCTTCCAGACACACCGGACACAGGTGGCTCACCAGCCTTCTGCGCCAGCTTCTTGGCCCCCTTAGGAGGTGGCATGATCACCTACCTGAAATTCCTTAATGAAAAATTTCCCACAATTCGTGGGTAAAATAAAATAAAGAAAACTACAAAATATACAGAAAAATGATAATGATTGTCCTGAAACAAAATAACACTAAGTCCAGGAGAAGCCCGGACTTAGAAAATTTCGGGGACTTAGAAAAATTCAGTCCAATGACCGAAAAATCTCTAAGTGCCGAAAACAACTTGGACTTAGAAAAATTTTCAGCAAGCTAAAAATTTTTCTAAGTATCAATAAAAATTCGGACTTAGAAAAATTTCAAGTCCGAAAATATCTGAAAATTTTCTAAGTCCCAAACGAAATTGGAACTTAGAAAAATTTTACTAAAGTAGGAAAAATATATAAAAAATATTCTAAGTCTCCCGGACTTAGAATAATTCCGCCACAACGCCAACAAGTACCTAGCGGTATCTTGTTTACCAATTTGCCAGGTCCAAACACGTGCACGTGGTTGTCCAGGCCACAGTACACCGATGAAACCGTAAACAAGTACCTTACGGTATCTTGTTTACAAGTTAAATCCAACTCGTGTCGCGACAGCTCACGTGCCTAACGAACACGAGGCTGCTTTGCAACCAAAACAACAAGTGCCTAACGGCAACTTGTTTACAAGTTCAGAACAAGTGCCTAACGGCAACTTGTTTACTGAAACGTAAGTCGCTTGTCGCTAACAAGTTAGCGACAAGAACGTGCACGCGGCAGCTTAACGTGCCTAACGTACACGTGCGCCGTCAAAAATATGAATATTATAAAAAGAATATAATATAATCCAGTGTCCGCAAAAAACTGTTCCCCAAAGGTACTAGGCAATTGCAATGCTATTAGCACAGACACAAACCGCCACAACGCCAAGTCGCAGAAACTTGCGACAAAAGTTAAAAACACACGTGTTTTATAGTCTATAACTTACTCAGAAGTTTTAGTTGTTTTCGAATCCAATGTCTTGCACTTACGTTGTTAAACTTCAGTATGGCAGCTGACGAATAACGGTTGGCACAACAATTTTATCAAAGTCCGTATAACGGGTTGCAGTCCACGATTCGCACACAGACAATCAAAGCCACTTCTAGACAAGTGCTATGATGTACAACTCGCAGAGAAGTCAACTTTCAAATTGTCTATATAAAATGTTTGAATCACAACTGTCTTTTATCATCAGGGGTTAAAACACTACGGTTTAACGAATTCACCCAGCTCGTTCTCGAGTTCAAACTCGTATCCAACGCACAGAAATCACACACGTGAATAACTGTTTTATTTTTAAAATTCTCAAAACGTTTAAATAATCACAAGAGCCAATGATTTATAAACTGTTCAAAAATATTCGCACTATGGATTAACAACACACTGTCGATCACTACTATTTCACCTTAGCACACTCAGACACGTCTGTTCGCTTCGGCCGCTCAATCAAGAGTGAGTTGATAGGGACAGAGGGAATCTCGTTAATCCATTCATGCGCGTCACTAATTAGATGACGAGGCATTTGGCTATTAAGAACACTTTATTCAATGATTTCATTAATTAAGTACATTAAATTTAACAATAAATTTTGGTATACTGAGTGTGTTTCGTCCTTTAGGTCTTAGCGAAGGCGTACGCATATACTTCTAGGTTCTCTCCCTCCAAACCAGCCGCATGAAGTCTTGGTGTATTCGACTTGCACTCTGCAGAGTGTGCACGATGATTTGGCGTATCCGATGAGATGGTAGATTAATGTGATGGCAAATATGCTTGTTGAGGGAGCACCAGGTTCCCCTAGCACCCACGATTAGTGGCAGCACATGTATGTATTTTCCTGGATGTAGCTTGCGGATGGCAGAGATGAATGGTAAGGTTGAATATTTGCTCTGCTTTTCCGCGTAGCTGCATGCTAGTGTCGTTGGGCCCTCCCAGTGGACCGCTATGTCACAAACAATGACGGAGTTGTCATTGTTAAGGATTAAGTCTGGTTTCAATAGAACCCCGTCGTCATCCCTGATGCGCGGCTCCTTCTCCGAGGTCCATTTACTTTTGACGGCAGCTTGGTGCAACGTGTCTACGATGGCATCATGTCGGGCGATCCGCTTCCAATGTGTGGCAGGGCAATTTTGTAGGATGTGGCTGTTAGATTCGGCTTTCCTACATCCAGCCCTGCACATCCGCATATCCCTAGGTGTTGTGGGTATGCTTCGACAAGGTAACAGGTTTAGTCGCGATTGGATGGCGCGGATATACTCGGATGGTCGCCAAAATGGTGGTGGATTAAGTATCCAGGAGCTGCAATGCATATGGTTTTTCGCGTGGAACATACCATTCCCGCAAAATGATGCCTGCAACTCCTGAGATTGGCTTTCTCTGAGTTGACCAGTAGACGTCAGCGCCGGCAGTCTCGATACCCAGTCTGCCTCTGATGTTATAATATTTTTCAGAACGTGCTCTCGCTCCATTATTTTCGCAAACTTCCGCTTCAGTATTAGTGGTATCGTCCCGAAGAAAGATAATATACCAAGGCCGCCCATTTTAGCAGGGGCGTGAAGAGCGGCATTGGGGCAGTGTGCTGGCAAGTGCAGTATTTTCCGTACGGCCCTCCTGATAAGTTTATCAGCTTCCTTTAGAATTCCACCATTGATATTAACCGCAGTATACTTGGGTATAAACCTTGGTATGAGGTGTTTTGTTAGTGCCATCATTTTTTGCTGTGGTTTTAGTGGAGCACGCATAAGGTTGCCTATGGCTATATTTAGGTCGTAGGTTTGGTGTTTTCCAAGGCCACTGTGATCGTATTTTTGGCCTAGATACTTGAAGGTCTCGCCAACTGGTAGTTGTTTAATTGGCACGTCATGAATTCGGAACGAGGGCTCCGCCCTGAAGAACAATTTCTTCTTACCTGGGACCACCGAGGCTACCACCGAGAAAGTTTTGCTTGCATTTACTTTAAGGAGTTTTTTATCGAAGAATGCAACGGCCTTCTGGAGTAGATAGTCCACTTCTTCTATCGTTTCCCCCAGTATTATCAGGTCATCTGCATAGGCTAAGCATGGGATTGGGTTGTTTGTGGATTCGACCAATGTCTCAACCATTTCATCCATGATCAAGTTGAACAACAATGGTGAGAGAGGGTCCCCCTGCTTCAGCCCTCTCCTTATATGCAGATCACAAATCCTCTCTTTCCCGCAATATATTGTTGTTGTAGCAGTACTCAGGTTTGCCATGATTAAGTTTATTGTTTGGTGGTCCACGCCTTTTCGCCTGAGAGCACCGAGCACAGCCTCATGCGGGACAGTGTCAAAGGCTTTCTGCAAGTCAATAAAGATGGCTGAGAATGGTTTTATTGTTTTTAGATGCCCTCTGACAGTGTTTCTGTAGGCCAACGAGTTTACAAAGCAGCCATCTATCTTCGTGAAGCCAGATTGTAGTTCATTAGTCTCAATGATCTCCAGGCGTTTGGTTATGATTTTTGTAAAGAGGCGTAGTAGATTTGAAGATATCGTTAAGGGACGGAAGTTTTTAACATCATCGAGTCCATTTTCCGTCTTTGGCAAAAGGATTGTTCTGCTAATATTAATGGAAGGTGGGATATGGTGCAGTAGTACCATTCCATTGAAAGGCAGTAGCAGTTCTGCTTCGGGGATTTTTTTGATTGTATTAAGGCCAATTCCGTCAGGACCCGCAGCCGATTCTCTGGTTATTTTGATCGCCGCTTGAATTTCCTGTGCCGTGATTGGTCCATATAGATTTATTGTTTGTTTGTAATTATTGAAAGGCGGGATTTGACTGTTAGGTTTTGCGAATATTGAGTTAAAATGTTCCTTTACCATAGAGGGGGCAGGATAGATGTTAATTCCTGCCAATGGTTTTCCATCGATAATTTTATTAATACAGTCCCTAGGACGAGCCTTGTATGTTCGCTGGCATAAGCTGTAGTGTGCCATTCTGTTTTTTCGACGACCAAGGGGTTGGGTGGGCCGCTCACATGGTTGTTGAGCTCGATTATGTCCTGACTTTGCACGCGAAGAGGGGGCCGCTCGTCCGTACCTCGCCATAAATGAGGCCGTCCATTTATCGAAAGCTTCTTTGTTAGGGGCCTCGGCGAGCGCTGCCAGCCCGGCCAGGCCACACTGTGCTCGCTGTTTGGTTCGATTTTCTGGACGAACTCCAATACTGGGTCGACTGCAGGACGTTGCGCAGGTTGTTGGGTAATGCTTGAAATGCTTGAAATACATATCGAGGAAAATGGCGGAGATAGTGTTATCGGTTGATGCACAGCTATTTGTTGGGGTGCATCAGTGGCAGTTGTTGGAGTGCTGGTACCTTCTTCGTCAGATGGTCGTTCCCTTCGGGTTATATTTTCGACCATCAACTTGTAGCCTGGCTGCCTCCTTTTCCCTTTTACTGCATCCACTGTCCGCTTTACAGTCAAAGCAAGGTGGTTGTTAAGGTTGCTCCCCCTGTAATTCACTTCCTCTGTAGCCATTATGAACATTTTGGCCTCAGTCCATTGTCGTTTTTTCCCAGGTAGTGCCGCAACCTCCTCCTCGCACTCAGCGTGGTATTTTTGAGCGTGTGCTTTCCGCAAATGCAACCTCATGCCTTGGTACGAGGCAAAAGATCGCGGGCACTCGTCACACCTGTGCTCTCCATTATCATCAGAAGCCAGTCCTCTGCAATGCCTCCTTTGGTGTTGATTGAGGCTATTTGCGCTACGGTATGATTTACCACATACGCAGGTGTGGCTGCTGCTGGCGGTTTCTGGGCCTGTGTCCAACATGAGGGATGCTTTTCTCTCTTGTCAGTTTTAGATAAAAAAAGTAGATTACACAGCCAGACTACAAACAAGCTCAAACTAGTGCGTGTAGTTGGTATATGCACTATCTGAGCTAGCTGAACTTGGCTCTCCCGGTGAACGTCAAATTTGGTGTGACGCAGTTTGCTTCACAGCGTGCTTATTATTGTATTGTATCTCTCTTCGAAAGACTTCCATGGTAATACGACTATAAAACAGAAAAGAAAACTCTTTCGATATCTCTCGACGGCTTCTTTATGGTTGTTTCTGTTGCCAGGATGAGCATTAAAGCCCATTTATAATAACAAACGTATACTCAACAGGTTACGGAATTGGAACCGTATTCCCTTTCGTTCAAAAGTTTCGAGTTTCCATATTTATAATAATTATATTCATAACTCATACAATTTTCGGCTTTCGCCTTGAACTTAGGACCGACTAACTCGTGATCAACCACTGTTCACACGAAACCCTTCTCCACTTCAGTCCTCCAAGGTCTCATTCGATTATTTGCTACTACCACCAAGATCTGTGCCAATGGCGGCTCCATGCAGGCTTACGCCAAACACTTCTATGCACACCATCGCACCCTCCTACTCACTAAAACTTCAAAGTTTATTAATAAATAATAAATCATTTGTTTTAGCGGTAATGTATAGGTATACAACTTGAGCGCCATCCATTTTAAGGGCTAGTTGCTTCGGCAGGTGAGTTGTTACACACTCCTTAGCGGATTACGACTTCCATGTCCACCGTCCTGCTGTTTTAAGCAAGCAACGCCTTTCATGGTATCGAAATGAGTTGTTAATTTGGGCACCGTAACATTACGTTTGGTTCATCCCACAGCGCCAGTTCTGCTTACCAAAAGTGGCCCACTGGGCACAATATATCATAACCTTTTATCTTCATTTCAAGAAAGATAAGGTTCTTACCCATTTAAAGTTTGAGAATAGGTTAAGGTCGTTTCGGCCCTAAGGCCTCTAATCATTCGCTTTACCAGATAAGATTATTTTATATAATATTTCATTGCACCAGCTATCCTGAGGGAAACTTCGGAGGGAACCAGCTACTAGATGGTTCGATTAGTCTTTCGCCCCTATACCCAATTCTGACAATCGATTTGCACGTCAGAACTGCTTCGGTCTTCCATCAGGGTTTCCCCTGACTTCAACCTGATCAGGCATAGTTCACCATCTTTCGGGTCACAACATATATGCTCAAGGTACGCTCCAGTTAGAGGTATCAATAGCAAACACAAAAAAAATTCTAGCTACTAAGATACATAACTGTACGGAACGCCCCGGGATGGATTCTGTATATAAAATATATACATAATAATTCTATTTTATATAACAGTTAAGTTAATTACGCCTTTAGGTTTATCATGAAATGATAGCCCAATGACTTGCACACATGTTAGACTTCTTGGTCCGTGTTTCAAGACGGGTCCCGAAGGTATCCTAAATCTATAGCATTGTTTATCATACAAGTGCTTATAATGAGATAAATAATACAAAGATTATTCATATCATATAACATTTATAAAAAAATGTAAGCACTGTACTTTTGAATCTGTCAATTGTTTATCTGGAAACCACAAATATCGAAATATTTTCGGATTTTATTCATATTCAATATAATTATTAAATAAAGAATAAGCATTATCCAGTGGCCCTTATGATAAAAATTGTATACATAATATGCTGATTAACAGATAACAATGTCTTTATTATGAAAAAATTGCACACTATTCACACATTATAATCATATAATATGTTATTAATGATGAATTTTTCATATTTAGATATTCAGGTTCATCGGGCTTAACCCCTAAGCAGTTTCACGTACTTTTTAACTCTCTATTCAGAGTTCTTTTCAACTTTCCCTCACGGTACTTGTTTGCTATCGGTCTCATGGTTGTATTTAGTTTTAGATGGAGTTTACCACCCAATTAGTGCTGCACTATCAAGCAACACGACTCTTAGGAAATATCTTCTAGTAATCATTAACATCACTACGGGCCTGGCACCCTCTATGGGTAAATGGCCTCTTTCAAGAAGGACTTGGATCGCTAATTTATCATACTAGAATATAGATATTCCATACACCGCATCTTATATTTGCTAAATTAACAAAATAACTAGGTGCTGAACTGATTTCTTTTCGCTCGCCGCTACTAAGAAAATCCTTGTTAGTTTCTTTTCCTTCCCTCATTAATATGCTTAAATTCAGGGAGTAGTCTCATATGAGTTGAGGTTGTTTGAATTTTATAAATTTCATATTGTGTTAATGACTACATATAAATACAGTTCGATTATTTATATTTTCTTTCCTAGAGTTATGTAAAACTATTATCCATTTTGCATACTCCTTTTCAAGGAAAGAAACTAATATAATCAACCATTATTGATTTATATATAAGTCTTTGATATATCTTTCCCCAAATGATATTTTCTTAATATTATAAGAGTTTCTATTGAAACCTAATAAATCAGTTTTCAAATACTCTTAATAATACAACTTATGCATTTTTATTGAAATTGCAATAATTCCATAAAAAGCAACTCAATTTCTTTTTAGTTAGAGATATTCTTACAACCCTCAACCATATGTAGTCCATGCAACATATACTTTTTAGATACATGTAAAGCATGGACTGCAATATGCGTTCAAAATGTCGATGTTCATGTGTCCTGCAGTTCACACGATGACGCGCATTTTGCTGCGTTCTTCATCGACCCATGAGCCAAGTGATCCTCCGCTTAGGGTAATTAATTTTTTCTTTGAAATTTTTATTAAAGCAAAAAAAAAATTTTGCTCAATAATAATACTTATGTATTATTATTGATATTATAGAGATGAAATTGTTACGAATATCTTAGATACCATCCATTTGGATAGTAACTTTAACTTGTTATAATATTTCATATGAAACACTATTAAGT
>CAXBUK010000072.1:40000-187500 GCA_963978885.1 Nemotelus pantherinus | reverse complement strand
TTTTATAGAAATCAAGAAGAGTAAAAAGTTAAAAGTAAAAAAAAATTTTATTAAGCCTTAATAAAACATTTTTGGACTTCGCCATACTGAAAGCCTCATTGGATGAAGATTTTATTAAGAAGTGATAAAAAATTTTTTTTGGAGTGAAAATTGTTTTTGGTTATTAAGCCTTAATAAGACATTTCGGAACGCCATACAAGAAGCCTACATTGGAGGAAGATTTTATTAAGAAGTGATGAAATTGTTTTTTTATTAAGCCTTAATAAAACATTTTTGGACTTCGCCATACTGAAAGCCTCATTGGATGAAGATTTTATTAAGAAGTGATAAAAATTTTTTTTTGGAGTGAAAATTGTTTTTGGTTATTAAGCCTTAATAAGACATTTCGGAACGCCATACAAGAAGCCTACATTGGAGGAAGATTTTATTAAGAAGTGATAAATTTTTTTTTTTATTAAGCCTTAATAAAACATTTTGGACATCGCCATACTGAAAGCCTCATTGGATGAAGATTTTATTAAGAAGTGATAAAAAATTTTTTTTGGAGTGAAAATTGTTTTTGGTTATTAAGCCTTAATAAGACATTTCGGAACGCCATACAAGAAGCCTACATTGGAGGAAGATTTTATTAAGAAGTGATAAAATTTTTTTTTTATTAAGCCTTAATAAAACATTTTTGGACTTCGCCATACTGAAAGCCTCATTGGATGAAGATTTTATTAAGAAGTGATAAAATTTTTTTTTTGGAGTGAAAATTGTTTTTGGTTATTAAGCCTTAATAAGACATTTCGGAACGCCATACAAGAAGCCTACATTGGAGGAAGATTTTATTAAGAAGTGATAAAATTTTTTTTTTATTAAGCCTTAATAAAACATTTTTGGACTTCGCCATACTGAAAGCCTCATTGGATGAAGATTTTATTAAGAAGTGATTAAAAAATTTTTTTGGAGTGAAAATTGTTTTTGGTTATTAAGCCTTAATAAGACATTTCGGAACGCCATACAAGAAGCCTACATTGGAGGAAGATTTTATTAAGAAGTGATAAAATTTTTTTTTTATTAAGCCTTAATAAAACATTTTTGGACTTCGCCATACTGAAAGCCTCATTGGATGAAAATTTTATTAAGAAGTGATAAAAAATTTTTTTTGGAGTGAAAATTGTTTTTGGTTATTAAGCCTTAATAAGACATTTCGGAACGCCATACAAGAAGCCTACATTGGAGGAAGATTTTATTAAGAAGTGATAAAATTTTTTTTTTATTAAGCCTTAATAAAACATTTTGGACATCGCCATACTGAAAGCCTCATTGGAGGAAGATTTTATTAAGAAGTGATAAAAAATTTTTTTTGCAGTGAAAATTGTTTTTGGTTATTAAGCCTTAATAAGACATTTCGGAACGCCATACAAGAAGCCTACATTGGAGGAAGATTTTATTAAGAAGTGATAAAATTTTTTTTTTATTAAGCCTTAATAAAACATTTTTGGACTTCGCCATACTGAAAGCCTCATTGGATGAAGATTTTATTAAGAAGTGATAAAAATTTTTTTTTGGAGTGAAAATTGTTTTTGGTTATTAAGCCTTAATAAGACATTTCGGAACGCCATACAAGAAGCCTACATTGGAGGAAGATTTTATTAAGAAGTGATAAAATTTTTTTTTTATTAAGCCTTAATAAAACATTTTTGGACTTCGCCATACTGAAAGCCTCATTGGATGAAGATTTTATTAAGAAGTGATAAAAAAATTTTTTTGGAGTGAAAATTGTTTTTGGTTATTAAGCCTTAATAAGACATTTCGGAACGCCATACAAGAAGCCTACATTGGAGGAAGATTTTATTAAGAAGTGATAAAAATTTTTTTTTTATTAAGCCTTAATAAAACATTTTTGGACTTCGCCATACTGAAAGCCTCATTGGATGAAGATTTTATTAAGAAGTGATAAACAATTTTTTTTGGAGTGAAAATTGTTTTTGGTTATTAAGCCTTAATAAGACATTTCGGAACGCCATACAAGAAGCCTACATTGGAGGAAGATTTTATTAAGAAGTGATAAATTTTTTTTTTACTAAGCCTTAATAAAACATTTTTGGACTTCGCCATACTGAAAGCCTCATTGGATGAAGATTTTATTAAGAAGTGATAAAAAATTTTTTTTGGAGTGAAAATTGTTTTTGGTTATTAAGCCTTAATAAGACATTTCGGAACGCCATACAAGAAGCCTACATTGGAGGAAGATTTTATTAAGAAGTGATAAAAATTTTTTTTTATTATGCCTTAATAAACATTTTTGGACTTCGCCATACTGAAAGCCTCATTGGATGAAGATTTTATTAAGAAGTGATAAAAAAATTTTTTTGGAGTGAAAATTGTTTTTGGTTATTAAGCCTTAATAAGACATTTCGGAACGCCATACAAGAAGCCTACATTGGAGGAAGATTTTATTAAGAAGTGATAAAATTTTTTTTTTATTAAGCCTTAATAAAACATTTTTGGACTTCGCCATACTGAAAGCCTCATTGGATGAAGATTTTATTAAGAAGTGATAAAAAAATTTTTTTGGAGTGAAAATTGTTTTTGGTTATTAAGCCTTAATAAGACATTTCGGAACGCCATACAAGAAGCCTACATTGGAGGAAGATTTTATTAAGAAGTGATAAAATTTTTTTTTTTATTAAGCCTTAATAAAACATTTTTGGACTTCGCCATACTGAAAGCCTCATTGGATGAAGATTTTATTAAGAAGTGATAAAAAATTTTTTTTGGAGTGAAAATTGTTTTTGGTTATTAAGCCTTAATAAGACATTTCGGAACGCCATACAAGAAGCCTACATTGGAGGAAGATTTTATTAAGAAGTAATAAAATTTTTTTTTTATTAAGCCTTAATAAAACATTTTTGGACTTCGCCATACTGAAAGCCTCATTGGATGAAGATTTTATTAAGAAGTGATAAAAAATTTTTTTTGGAGTGAAAATTGTTTTTGGTTATTAAGCCTTAATAAGACATTTCGGAACGCCATACAAGAAGCCTACATTGGAGGAAGATTTTATTAAGAAGTGATAAAATTTTTTTTTTATTAAGCCTTAATAAAACATTTTTGGACTTCGCCATACTGAAAGCCTCATTGGATGAAGATTTTATTAAGAAGTGATAAAAAATTTTTTTTGGAGTGAAAATTGTTTTTGGTTATTAAGCCTTAATAAGACATTTCGGAACGCCATACAAGAAGCCTACATTGGAGGAAGATTTTATTAAGAAGTGATAAAATTTTTTTTTTATTAAGCCTTAATAAAACATTTTTGGACTTCGCCATACTGAAAGCCTCATTGGATGAAGATTTTATTAAGAAGTGATAAAAAATTTTTTTTGGAGTGAAAATTGTTTTTGGTTATTAAGCCTTAATAAGACATTTCGGAACGCCATACAAGAAGCCTACATTGGAAGAAGATTTTATTAAGAAGTGATAAAATTTTTTTTTTATTAAGCCTTAATAAAACATTTTTGGACTTCGCCATACTGAAAGCCTCATTGGATGAAGATTTTATTAAGAAGTGATAAAAAATTTTTTTTGGAGTGAAAATTGTTTTTGGTTATTAAGCCTTAATAAGACATTTCGGAACGCCATACAAGAAGCCTACATTGGAGGAAGATTTTATTAAGAAGTGATAAAATTTTTTTTTTATTAAGCCTTAATAAAACATTTTTGGACTTCGCCATACTGAAAGCCTCATTGGATGAAGATTTTATTAAGAAGTGATAAAAAATTTTTTTTGGAGTGAAAATTGTTTTTGGTTATTAAGCCTTAATAAGACATTTCGGAACGCCATACAAGAAGCCTACATTGGAGGAAGATTTTATTAAGAAGTGATAAAATTTTTTTTTTATTAAGCCTTAATAAAACATTTTTGGACTTCGCCATACTGAAAGCCTCATTGGATGAAGATTTTATTAAGAAGTGATAAAAAATTTTTTTTGGAGTGAAAATTGTTTTTGGTTATTAAGCCTTAATAAGACATTTCGGAACGCCATACAAGAAGCCTACATTGGAGGAAGATTTTATTAAGAAGTGATAACATTTTTTTTTTTATTAAGCCTTAATAAAACATTTTTGGACTTCGCCATACTGAAAGCCTCATTGGATGAAGATTTTATTAAGAAGTGATAAAAAATTTTTTTTGGAGTGAAAATTGTTTTTGGTTATTAAGCCTTAATAAGACATTTCGGAACGCCATACCAGAAGCCTACATTGGAGGAAGATTTTATTAAGAAGTGATAAAATTTTTTTTTTATTAAGCCTTAATAAAACATTTTTGGACTTCGCTATACTGAAAGCCTCATTGGATGAAGATTTTATTAAGAAGTGATAAAAAATTTTTTTTGGAGTGAAAATTGTTTTTGGTTATTAAGCCTTAATAAGACATTTCGGAACGCCATACAAGAAGCCTACATTGGAGGAAGATTTTATTAAGAAGTGATAAAATTTTTTTTTTATTAAGCCTTAATAAAACATTTTTGGACTTCGCCATACTGAAAGCCTCATTGGATGAAGATTTTATTAAGAAGTGATAAAAAAATTTTTTTGGAGTGAAAATTGTTTTTGGTTATTAAGCCTTAATAAGACATTTCGGAACGCCATACAAGAAGCCTACATTGGAGGAAGATTTTATTAAGAAGTGATAAAATTTTTTTTTTATTAAGCCTTAATAAAACATTTTTGGAATTCGCCATACTGAAAGCCTCATTGGATGAAGATTTTATTAAGAAGTGATAAAAAATTTTTTTTGGAGTGAAAATTTTGTTTGGTTATTAAGTTTTAATAAGACATTCCGGAAAGCCATACTAGAAGCCTGCATTGGAAAATTTTATTAAGAAGTGATAAAAATTTTTATATCAGGCCTTAATAAGACATTTTCGAAGTTTAGTAAAGGCTTTATAACACGATTTCGTAAAGTGTCAACTGTTTAAGTTTGCTGTGTTTTGGTAAATTTTGTTAGTTAACCCTGTAGAAATTGAAGATGGTAAGTTAAATGAAGGCCTCATAACGCGATTTTGTAAAGAGTTAGCTGTTTAATTTCGCTGTATTTTGCTGAATTTTGTTAGTTGACTCTGTAGAAATTGAAGATAGTAAGTTAAATTAAGGCGTGATAACGCGATTTTGTAAAGAGTCAACTGTTATAATTTTCTTAGAACAGTCAGTTGACCCTGTTTGATTTAGCTTAACGCGCGCATTTTGAAAACCCCCCAAATTTATAGAAATTTTTCTGGGGTTGGGTCTAGTGTCTAAACACCTTATATTTTATGAAGGCTTAATACACAGTTTGTTTCTTGCTAGGGGACATCTAGCTTACAAGTTGAATAGTTTGAACTGTGTAAAATGTTTTTTTATGTAAGTTACACCTTATATTTGATTAAGGCTTAATACACCTTATAATTTATGAAGGCTTTTTGTTTCTTGCTAGGGGACATCTAGCTTTGCTTTGAGTATGTATGACTCTTTTTGTATTCAATAGGATATATATTTGATATAATAATCAAATGGTTTTTATTTGTTGAACAATTTGAAGAACGCTTTAGCTTTGGTAAATGCATTTAGTTTGCTTTAAAATGAAAACCTTATACGGTTTTCTACACAAGTCGTGTTCGATATTGATTTTGGCATATAAATTAGTTTCATATTCATTGTTCACGTTTACTAATATGGCTGTTTATTAGTTTTTAATAGGCTGTTTGTAAGGTTCTTAATAGGCTGTTTGCTGTTTGCAATTAGTATTTATATACTTGTTTACATCATTCTCAGTTTATATCATATTTTCAATATCGAAAAGCAAGGTACGAAATTGAAACTTATGATACTATGATAAATGCTATAAGCATATTACTCACGCAGAAATAAACAATATAAGTATATTATATCAGAGAATTTCCGTATTATACAAATAGTCTATATATTTATAATACTAGTTCATATCACTCTCAGTTCATATCACATTCTCACAATTTGAGGAAGCATGCCCCAATAGAGAAAGTGAATTGCTTTCAAATGCTAAGATAATTTTTCGAAATGATAAATTCTATAGTTTTTCTATATTATTCTATAGAATTTCTTCAGGAAACCCGTTCTAAAAGATTTTTCAGGTCTTAAAGTCGAGGTATTGCCCCTATACCATGAAATATACATATTGTACATACACATATTATACATGGTATCCAGGGTCCTTTGCATATCTATCCTACTAGAGACTGCCTTAGTTTCTCTAATAGAAAGATATACCGAAAGTACGAGAGTATTAATGGCATCCGCCCGCGTGCGATATATGCTTTGTGCACGTTAAGAACTGGACTTGCTTCCACCGATTAACGCAATCATTTTCACATATTCTCCAGATATATATTTTATCTTTATATGAATTCTCTCCACTTTGGCTGAATGATTCGAGAATTTCATGGATAAAACAGAATATTTTAAAATTATTTAGCATTTGAAAGTTCGATAGCATCATGTATAATATCATGTATAATAGATAATATTAGTTATTATATCATGTATAATATATAATGTATAATGATCTGAGTGAATGAATATGACTTTTCTATATAAGTATGATATCTTAGATATCGTGATATTGATCACTTTATTTATCATTTCTGAGAATGAAGTGTGCTATTGAATGTATATTTTTAAAATTTAATTGCTTTATTTTTGATTTTGGTAAATCATTTATATATATTTTTGATAATAATCAAATCATATTTTATTTTGTGAACTTAGAAACTTATAAAATCAGATGAGATATATTGATTTTATTTGATCAATTCGAACAACGCTTTTACTTTGGCTAATGCTTTGCGTTTGCTTTATATGTTTGCTTTAAATTAAAACTTTATAACGTTTTAATATATGCCTTCCTTCCGTCAATTCCATCTATTTCAGGTTTATACGTGGTATAGTGTCCAAGCACCTTATATATTTTATTAAGGCTTGATAACGCTATTTATTTAGTAAAGAGTAAGCTTTTAAATTTTTGCATAGCGCGCGCGAATTAACGATTATAAGACGTCTGCTGATAAAAAAATATAAAATTTATTCACAACGTCAAGTCTTACAATGTGCGACTAGTCTAATTGATATCTTAGTACTAGAGAAGGTCGAGCTGAAGAGGTCTCGGTTATTTATATCATTCTGCAATGGGTGTGGTCGCCCTCTGATTGGTTAGTTACAAATTCACTTAAATTACCATTTGTGGTCATGCTTGACTTACAATGCACTTTTGTTATCTAATATGGTAATTACTTGAGACTTTCTATTTTGCATTCTTAAGGAATGTGGTGTGACTTGAATATTTCTGAGTGCGTGTGCCCTTAACTCTCCCCTTCACCGAAAAGAAGATCGTCCCGACTTCTATGTATTCTAATATTTCTTTCCTTCAGGGCTTTATAATAGACTTTATTTATTTCCTCTTTAAACTTATTTGCTTTGTATTCATTATATCTTTCCCAAAATTTCATTGAAAGGAATATTAATACAATTATTACCGCAATGATTATGGTTGCTATTACTGTACTCAAAACGGGATAATTTTCAAAAGGGATGACGAATTTGTTCAATGACTGGATATTTGAAAATTTGTGAGGTGATTCAATTTCTAATATTTCTTTTATTTCTACGTTACTGTCATATTCGTGTGATGACCATTCTTCAATTTTAGTCTTGTAATTCACAAATGTCTCACCATTTATCGTTATTTCTTTCAAAAATGTTATCAAGTATCTTCCATTATAAGTCTCATTACAAACCTTATTTGTTCCGCTGATAATTACATTTCCAAAATTTATTCTATTGATTCTTTGATCGTTTTCTTGTATTATATTACATTTAGCTTGTTTTTCATAAATGAGTGGAATAGTACAATTGTTGTCTTTTGATCTCTTACATATATTTTTATCTAAAAAGTTTTTACATTTTTCTAATGGTACAAATCTGTTTTTTAATATTCCAACATTTTTATGCATATCATATTTTCCATATTTAGTTGCTAGTGTAATTACTTCGAATGATTTCATTCTATTAATTATAATAGGATATTTATATGCTAAGGCTATTATATCGTTATATTTTAGTACAAATATTTGAGCATATTCGAAGATATTTATAACAGGTATATCTGTCTTTTCTTTCTTTATAATTCCTTTGATTTCTTTAAGATTCAGTATATTTGAGAGAAATTGATTTTTTGCTAGGTTTATTGCTTCTAATAGGTTTTCGACTTCTACATAAATTTCGTTTAGTGTCAATGTATAATGTATATGTGATGATGTAATTAGTTTTAGTCTTTCGTCAAAGTCGGAATTTATAACTCGTTGTTTATTGTTGTTTTCAATGATGTGGTTCATAGATTCTCTGATTTCCATTATATCATCATGGTCTGGATTTCCAGTAATGAATTTAATCATTGATCCCAGAAAGTTTAAGGATCTTCTGGCTCTATGTTCATTTAGTTGTAGTAAAAGATTTTCAATTCTAGTTACTGTAGGAACGTCTACTTTATTGAAGTCTGGTTTATTCCTTACTTTGTCTAGTATGATTGAGAATTTCGTTAAATTCGTAATGTGGTATAGGAAATCGAATCTTTCAAAGATATAAGCGTCGTCGCTTTTTATTAATAAGAAATTTTTGTTATCAATGTTGGTTATATTATAGTCTTTTGTAGCTATAGTTTGGTATAGGTTAATGCTGTGTATTATTAGTATTATTTGTATTGCGAATGTCATCCTTGTGAATGATCCTCCCATTGACCGTTAGAATTGTGTCCTCACAATTTTCTTTGACAATAAATTTCTTGTACCGTGGTTCTTTTTTATTGCGCCTATTTGATTTAACATAGATCGTTTCTCCAGGCTGAAATATTTTAAAGATTCTCTTTTTATTCTCAAATCTAATCATTTTCTGTTGAGATTCTATTAATTTATTTTTTATGTTTAGGTACTTATCATGATTAAAATGTACGTCTACAGGTCTTTGTCCTATTGTAGAATGAATTGTTTCGTTATATGCGTGTATAGCATTAAAAATTTCTTCATGTGGAGTTGAATTGTTTTGTCTAGCCAATAATCTAGATAATTCGAGAATGGTTGAATGACATCTTTCTATTTGTCCGTTCGTTTGGGAATGTTGAATAGGCGTTTTGAAATGGTTTATATTTAGTTTTCTTAATAAAACCTCCGTTGGTGCACTGATAAAAATGCTTTCATTGTCCGTTGTTAGGTTTTTACACTTAGGAAATATTGTTCGTACAATCAGTTCTATATGATTTGTAATCTCGATTTTGTTGGGTATTATATGAAAGTATGTATATTTCGAGAATTTGTCAATTACTGTTAGGAAATATTTGTCTGACAAGTGAAATATATCCATGTGTAGGAATTCTCCAGGTCTATCCGGTATTGGGGTTGCTTTTATTTCTTGTTTCTTTGGGTGTCTTTCATATTTATTTGTTAGGCAGTTTTCACAACTTTCTGCAAAGGTTTTGACCTCTTGTTTCATTTTAGGCCAGAAATATTTGAGTTTCATGTCTTCTAAATTGTTCTTGAAATTCCTATGTGCTCGATTATGTGTTTTTGTAGTTAAATGGGTTTGTTTATCCCTTTCAATTATGTCTTCTACTAGTGTAGGACTGTATACTATCTTATATGTAGTATATGTATTATATAATTGAGTTTTTACTGTAAACCATGTTTCAGCATCACAGTGGATTGGTGTAATCACCTTGGGGTTGACAATATCTTTTATCTGTTGTAGTACGTAGTTAATATTAGTAAAATGGATTTTCCAATTAGTATAGTTTTCAAATGGAGTTTCGGTTAACACCTTTTCTTCTGAGTTGGGTATTAGTATTATTCTTGTCTTAAAATTGTTTATAGGCTGTGATATAGTTTTAAACTCTTCATGTGGTGAACTTGCTTCACTATGGTCGCTATGATCATCTGCATCGTTATGATTTAATTTCTGTCTGCTTAATGCATCGGCTACTACATTTTCTTTGCCTGGTTTGTAGACTAATTTAGCTCCATATTCTTCAATTAAATTCTTCCATCTTTTAAGTTTATTATTTGGATTTCTTTCCGATATTGAAAATATTAATGACTGGTGATCCGTATAGATCGTCAAGTCAGCTGTACCATAAAGATGATTTCTAAGTTTTTGAAGGGACCAGACTATTGCTAATAATTCCTTCTCATTAGTCGAATAGTTTTGTTCCGTTTCGTTTAAAGTACGGGATATTAGCATTATCGGTTTACCTTCTTGACTGAGAGATGCACCTATAGCAAAGTTGCTAGCGTCGGTAGTTAATTCAAAGGGCTTTTTGTAGTCCGGTTGAAATAACTCTATCTGCTCTTGAAGCTTTTCCTTCAATTTCTGCATTGCTTGTTTCGCACTATTATCGAGTGTTACTCTCGTATTTTT
Organism: Nemotelus pantherinus; assembly: GCA_963978885.1. Lineage (NCBI taxonomy): Eukaryota > Metazoa > Arthropoda > Insecta > Diptera > Stratiomyidae > Nemotelus > Nemotelus pantherinus. Next base: position 177,036 of record CAXBUK010000072.1, on the reverse strand, counting down.
ACTTTTGTTCTTACCTATATTTGAATTTTCGCCTTTTAATATATTTGTAAGTGGCTTTGCTATTTTAGCATAGTCCCTAATAAATTTTCGATAATAGGAAGCTAATCCTAGAAAGGAACGCAGTTCTTTTAAGTTTTCTGGTTCGGGATAGTTCTTTATCGTTTCTATTTTTACTGGGTCCACAGTAATCCTTCCGTTTCGAATTATGTGTCCTAAATACTCAATTTCCTTCTTAAAAAAGTGAGATTTCTCCTCTGAAATCTTCATATTGGCTTTTTCTAAAACTTCGAAGATGATTCCCAAATGCTCGAGGTGTTCTTCTTCATTTTGTGAGAAGATGAGCACATCATCGATATAAACATACGCAAATTTACCGATATAGGGTCGTAGAATGTCATCTATACATCTTTGAAATATGCTAGGTGCGTTTTTGAGACCAAATGGCATCCTCAAAAATTCGAACTTTGCACCGTTTATGCTGAAAGCTGTCTTTTCAACGTCTTCCTTTTTTATTTTAATTTGATGGAAACCTGATTCCAAATCAATTGATGAAAAGATCTTAGCTTTTCCTAGATTTTGGATGGTCAAATTTACATCTGGGATAGGGTATCTATCCGTGATCGTTTGCGCATTTAGTTTCTGAAAGTCGATAACTAAACGTTTTTTTGGTTTTCCCTCACCATCGAGTCCTTTCTTAGGTACTACCCATACTGGTGAATTATAAGGAGAACGACTGGGTTGTATTACATGTTGATCCAATAGTTTCTGAATTTCTTTATTTACGAATTCGTTGTCTTTATATGGATAGGGATATTGTTTTGTCCAGATTGGTTCTTTGTCCTTAGTTCGTATTGTCGCTTGAATTGTAGTTGTATAGGGTAGAGTTCTGTCGGCTGAATGATTTTTCATCAGAGATTTTATTTCATTTTCAAATCTTTTGTCATCTAATGTGTAATTAATTTTATGAACTGGTTTTTTATTCGTGAATAGTTTTAATCTCTCCTTTGAAATGTTCAGTTCTATGCCCAATGTTATAAATCCTTTAACACCTATTAATAATTCGTATTCAAAATCTTTGATCACATAAAAAGTAATTTTTTGTTTAAATATTATAATTTCTCTTTTTAATTCTATTAGATCTTTCCCGTGCATAGTGGTTACATGAAATGGGTTGTCTAATTTTTCGTCTTTACCGAGAGTGCTAGATTGTCGTATATAATTATTGGTACTTCCAGAATCTAAAAGTGCTATGGTTTTTCCTATGGGTTTACTATCCGATTTACAATATCGATTTAGCTGCATACAAGGTAAACCCTTGATTATTCTAAAAAATTATCAGCTTCCATTTCGCATTGAACGTTTCTTTGATTACTTGTTATGGACTCATCATCCGAGTCATTGACGTTGTTCAATCTCTGTGCCTTGGTGGGCTGTCTGTATCTTTGTGAAGAATTTATTTCACGTTTCACAGGTTGTTGCACTTGATTCGCTGGTTTATGCTCAGATTGTCGGTTAAATTGTCTGTCAAATTGTCTGTTCGGATTATATGCTTGTGTTCTTCGGTATTTTCCACTGCTTTCGACTTCCATTGGTTCAATTCTATTCTGTGGCTGTGTGAACCTGTAAGGTAGATTCAGTTGGTGATGTGCCTGTTGGAATTGTGGACGTGGATTTGGTGCTCTTTGATGGTAAGGCAATCGGTGCTCATTAAATCTGTGATCTAAATTTAGATACATTGTATCGTGTTGCATTGTTTGTGCTGCTGCATAGGCGTCTGCTAGTGTAGAGATTTGTTTTCCGCATAGCATGTTCACTATTGAGATGCTATTGCAACCGTATATAAACGTTCTCACACTACTAGCTTCCATCATTACACTCATGTTCTCAATTGTAGCACGATCCGTGAACATTATCTCAATTTTAGCCAACACAAGATTTAGATATTTATTTAATTTATTATAAAATTCCTCCAAACTATCTTTTCCTTGTCGTAGTCTTTCCATTTCCTCTTGTAGTACGTGTAGTGGTCGTTTATCGGCGTATGTACCGTCTAATGTTCGGATGATTGCATAAAAGTTATGCACCGTATTACTATTTATTAATATTTCCGCAGCTGAACCAATTATCTTGCTTCTAATTATTAGAAGCGCTTCGGCATATATATTTTTATCCATAAACTTCTCTATTGTTTTATGGAAGAGCATCACCATATTTCTCCATGGTCGATAGTCACTTATCTGACCTGAGAATGTTCCTAGATTCTTGAATATATTCAGATTCACTTCTTTTTCGTTTGCGTACCTACATCTTTGCTCCACTAGAACTTGAACTGAAGGATTTCTGAGTTCATCAAATGTTCTTTCTAATGTCGTTAGTTTATTTGACAATTCTGCGCAAAATGCCTTTAGATTCCCGATTTCTTCTGTCATTTTTATGATTTTTTTATTATTATCACTTTCTTTGACTGCACCTTTTTTAATTTATCTAGCACTAACACGGTTTTACACTTTTCACTTAGTAGAATATGGTTATTATAAAATATTACTTACAAGTGTAAGGTTTGTCGTAGCTGTTTATCGTCTTGCTATGTTTGTTGACGTCTCCCTGTTGCGTTTGGTGGATCCTTGGCTTTGGATTTTATCACTACTGCATACTTGGTGAGATTATATGGCTGGAATATCTCCTAGTTGTCCTCTGTCAATTTGCCCTTTGTATTCGGATGAAAATGGTAGAGGTTAAGTCCCTTTAATCTGCTATCCTTAGTTTCGGTTGATCCTTATGTAGACTTGTTGGCTGGGTACGCAAGACAGTATCCTTGATCCGTAACCTTGTCTTTTTCGGTTGATCTTCTCGGCGCTGCTTGGCTGATTTACCCCTGAAACTTCCTTGGAGATATCCCGGTTGAGCCCCCAATTAACGATTATAAGACGTCTGCTGATAAAAAAATATAAAATTTATTCACAACGTCAAGTCTTACAATGTGCGACTAGTCTAATTGATATCTTAGTACTAGAGAAGGTCGAGCTGAAGAGGTCTCGGTTATTTATATCATTCTGCAATGGGTGTGGTCGCCCTCTGATTGGTTAGTTACAAATTCACTTAAATTACCATTTGTGGTCATGCTTGACTTACAATGCACTTTTGTTATCTAATATGGTAATTACTTGAGACTTTCTATTTTGCATTCTTAAGGAATGTGGTGTGACTTGAATATTTCTGAGTGCGTGTGCCCTTAACTCGCGCGCGTTTTTAAAACCCCCCTAATTTATAGACATTTTCTTGGGGTTTGGTCTAGTGTGTAAACACCTTATATTTTATTAAGGCTTAATGCACAGTTTGTTTGTTTGTTGCTAGGGGACACATCTAGCTTACACCTGTGTAAAATGATTTTAAAATGTAAGTTGCCTGATATCTATCTGCCGCCCCACAGATAATATCTTTATATTATTGAAATATAATTGTTTTGCTTTGAGTATGTGTATGACTCTTTATTTGGTTGAACAATTTGAACAACGCTTTAGCTTTGGTTAATGCATTTTGTTTGCTTTAAAATGAAAACCTTATAAGGATTTCTAAGCAATTATAATTATAATATGTGCCTTCCGTCAATTCCATTAATTTCACATTTACACCTTCCGTCAATTCCATTTTATATATATATATATATATATATATATATATATATATATATATATATATATATATAGTTTATCAGTGATAAAATATACGTTTATTTTATGAAGAATCAATATGATTTTTCGGTAGGTTTACCTGTTACGACTTTTACTTTCTCTAAATAATCAAAGATCATTCTCTTTTAACATCAGGATGATGTTTGTTTAAGTTCTTTTCCGATGCGTACATCGGATAAGTACTTTGTATATAACTTTGTATATACATTTTAATTCTTGTTCAATAGAATCAAACAAGAACCCGCCCCAGATCTTTATTGTTATTCATTATTACTATTAAATAACAATTTGGTATGCATGACTTTTCTTAAAGTATTTAAACAAGCATTGCTTTGTTAGTTTGGACCATTTCATTTAATTATCACGAATGATATATTTCAAAAGCCTTGTATTTATTAAACTTACACATCGTTCAATCTTTGTAAAATTTATTCAGACGACATTTGAAAGTCTTTTAAAAGACGTTAAATAGTCTCGAATATATAAAGCGATATCTGAACACCAGAGAGCATTGATAGCTCAGCTATCAATCCTCTTTATCGTTCATCGCACACGTATCTTTAATGCTGTACAAAAGACTGCAATAAAGCTTTTCATAATATATTCTTTTATTAAAAAATATATTTTCATTTCTGTCAGAGGCCCCAGTAACAGTTATTAATACAAAATTTTATTTTGTATTTTATGCGAATGATGGCTCCATGCAGGCTTATGCCAAACACTTCAACGCTACCACTGCGCATATATGAAATATTTTTGTTAAACAAAAATTTCATTTTGAGTCGAGAGGAAATTACACTTTACAAATATTATTCATAAAATGTCACTCTTAACCCATATATAAGGTGCAATACTTTTTTTTTATCAGAAAATACATAATATATTTTCAATTCCATTTTATATATAGTTTATCAGTGATAAAATATACGTTTATTTTATGAAGAATCAATATGATTTTTCGGTAGGTCTTGTTACGACTTTTACTTTCTCTAAATAATCAAAGATGTTATATCGCTTCGAATTTCTTACATTCTATCTCTTAAGATATTACAGATAGAGTGTTTAACTTGAATAAAGTAAAGCAACATGTCATCGTTTGATTTAGGCATTTACAAAACATATGCTTGCTTATCCATCGGAAATTTCAAGTAAAGAAAAACTAATTGAAATAACTCTCATGCTTCGATTAAGCAGACGTGCCCCTTTTATATATATATATATATATATATATATATATATATATATATATATATATATATATATATATATATATATATATATATATATATATATATATATATCAAACGCAACGTCTTCTTAATGATCAAAGTTTGAGTGATATGACAGCTAGTATTTGTTTACTTGAAATTCCCGCTGAATCATAAACATCTAGAACAATTTGATAAAGGAAAAAGTAAACAAAATGATGCTTGTACAACTATTGTAAAACACTCAGGTTTGCTGTTCTATACTGGGTAGAAAAATCAAATTTTAAGTTTGCGCTTAATCCTACATCGCATTCGGCAACCGGAGAATCGGAGAAGTTTTGCAAATAATTGTACTTGAAATATAGTCGAGACGAATGTAACCATGTACCGTACCCATTATAAATCGTTCCTCATGCAAACACGTCCGAATAGCAAGACTGATTGAAAAAATTTCTCAATCACTACTTACGTATGAAGAGCAAAGTATAAAAATGAATTTTCAAGTATCATTGAACATTTAAAGTTTGAATGTCTTACACTAGTGTGTACAAGTAAATCATTTGGCTTTGTTTTTGCCATTATCAATTTGTTTTTAATGATTTATATATGTCTCTTAAGTGCTTCAATCTTGATTATTTAAGATTTGTACAAACATTTTTCAATCAGACGCTTTTAATGTTGTTCCAAATCAATAATGTGTATAAAGTAAATACAATAAACTGAACTCTTAATGAAGTTCAGCTCCTAGGTCCGTGGGGAAGGATTAAGCCCCAAAGGCTTCATTGTAATTAAACAAATCAGCCCCCTTGCGGTCCTCGGGTACGTGGGATCGGAAAGTCCCAAAAGTTAAACTGGAATCGGTGAATCACCTTTCAACCAGATTAACTTCCCTGCGTGTTGAGAACGTACGTACTTTTACTTGTTAGTTTTTTTAAGCCAGTTTTGATATGCACATTATTTGATGGTGCAATTATGCAAAATATTAAAAGCGATATCTGAACACCAGAGAGCATTAATAGCTCAGCTATCAATACTCTTTATCGTTCATCGCACACGTATCTTTAATGCTGTACAAAAGACTGCAATAAAGCTTTTCATAATATATTCTTTTATAAAAAAATATATTCTCATTTCATATTTGTTAACCTCAGTTATACAAATTTTTATTTTGTAAATTACGCCAATGACACTCCATGCAGGCTTTTGCCAAACACTTCGACGTGAACACCGCAAATATTTACATATTATATTTTATTAAAAAATATATATTCATTTCTGTCAGAGGCCCCAGTAACAGTTATTAATACAAAATAATCTTCATAAAAAATATTTTTTCTAACGTGCTTTATTTCTGTATGAAACATTTAATAATAATTTGTTTCTAACGTGCTTTATTTTTGTATGAAGGATTTCATACCGCCGCCGCCTCTAACGTGCTTTGATTCTGTATGAATGATTTCATATTTATTTGTTTCTAACGTGCTTTAAATCTGTATGATGTATTTCATACTTATATGTTTCTTACGTGCTTTAATTCTGTATGAAGTGTATATTTCATACCTATTTGAATACTGTATCAAGTATATCATACTTGTACTTATATACTCTCAATACATTCAATATTGTTTATAATAAATTGAATTGTTTGACGAGCATATTATATCTCTCTTATGTGCTGCTGTATGCATAAGAATATTTTTAAAAAATTTTTTTGGAGTGAAAATTGTTTTTGGTTATTAAGCCTTAATAAGACATTTCGGAACGCCATACAAGAAGCCTACATTGGAGGAAGATTTTATTAAGAAGTGATAAAATTTTTTTTTTATTAAGCCTTAATAAAACATTTTTGGACTTCGCCATACTGAAAGCCTCATTGGATGAAGATTTTATTAAGAAGTGATAAAAAATTTTTTTTGGAGTGAAAATTGTTTTTGGTTATTAAGCCTTAATAAGACATTTCGGAACGCCATACAAGAAGCCTACATTGGAGGAAGATTTTATTAAGAAGTGATAAAATTTTTTTTTTATTAAGCCTTAATAAAACATTTTTGGACTTCGCCATACTGAAAGCCTCATTGGATGAAGATTTTATTAAGAAGTGATAAAAAATTTTTTTTGGAGTGAAAATTTTGTTTGGTTATTAAGTCTTAATAAGATATTCCGGAACGCCATACTAGAAGCCTGCATTGGAAAATTTTATTAAGAAGTGATAAAAATTTTTATATCAGGCCTTAATAAGACATTTTCGAAGTTTAGTAAAGGCTTTATAACACGATTTCGTAAAGTGTCAACTGTTTAAGTTTGCTGTGTTTTGGTTAATTTTGTTAGTTAACCCTGTAGAAATTGAAGATGGTAAGTTATATGAAGGCCTCATAACGCGATTTTGTAAAGAGTTAGCTGTTTAATTTCGCTGTATTTTGCTGAATTTTGTTAGTTGACTCTGTAGAAATTGAAGATAGTAAGTTAAATTAAGGCGTGATAACGCGATTTTGTAAAGAGTCAACTGTTATAATTTTCTTAGAACAGTCAGTTGACCCTGTTGGATTTAGCTTAACGCGCGCATTTTGAAAACCCCCCAAATTTATAGAAATTTTTCTGGGGTTGGGTCTAGTGTCTAAACACCTTATATTTTATGAAGGCTTAATACACAGTTTGTTTCTTGCTAGGAGACATCTAGCTTACAAGTTGAATAGTTTGAACTGTGTAAAATGTTTTTTTATGTAAGTTACACCTTATATTTGATTAAGGCTTAATACACCTTATAATTTATGAAGGCTTTTTGTTTCTTGCTAGGGGACATCTAGCTTTGCTTTGAGTATGTATGACTCTTTTTGTATTCAATAGGATATATATTTGATATAATAATCAAATGGTTTTTATTTGTTGAACAATTTGAAGAACGCTTTAGCTTTGGTAAATGCATTTAGTTTGCTTTAAAATGAAAACCTTATACGGTTTTCTACACAAGTCGTGTTCGATATTGATTTTGGCATATAAATTAGTTTCATATTCATTGTTCACGTTTACTAATATGGCTGTTTATTAGTTTTTAATAGGCTGTTTGTAAGGTTCTTAATAGGCTGTTTGCTGTTTGCAATTAGTATTTATATACTTGTTTACATCATTCTCAGTTTATATCATATTTTCAATATCGAAAAGCAAGGTACGAAATTGAAACTTATGATACTATGATAAATGCTATAAGCATATTACTCACGCAGAAATAAACAATATAAGTATATTATATCAGAGAATTTCCGTATTATACAAATAGTCTATATATTTATAATACTAGTTCATATCACTCTCAGTTCATATCACATTCTCACAATTTGAGGAAGCATGCCCCAATAGAGAAAGTGAATTGCTTTCAAATGCTAAGATAATTTTTCGAAATGATAAATTCTATAGTTTTTCTATATTATTCTATAGAATTTCTTCAGGAAACCCGTTCTAAAAGATTTTTCAGGTCTTAAAGTCGAGGTATTGCCCCTATACCATGAAATATACATATTGTACATACACATATTATACATGGTATCCAGGGTCCTTTGCATATCTATCCTACTAGAGACTGCCTTAGTTTCTCTAATAGAAAGATATACCGAAAGTACGAGAGTATTAATGGCATCCGCCCGCGTGCGATATATGCTTTGTGCACGTTAAGAACTGGACTTGCTTCCACCGATTAACGCAATCATTTTCACATATTCTCCAGATATATATTTTATCTTTATATGAATTCTCTCCACTTTGGCTGAATGATTCGAGAATTTCATGGATAAAACAGAATATTTTAAAATTATTTAGCATTTGAAAGTTCGATAGCATCATGTATAATATCATGTATAATAGATAATATTAGTTATTATATCATGTATAATATATAATGTATAATGATCTGAGTGAATGAATATGACTTTTCTACATAAGTATGATATCTTAGATATCGTGATATTGATCACTTTATTTATCATTTCTGAGAATGAAGTGTGCTATTGAATGTATATTTTTAAAATTTAATTGCTTTATTTTTGATTTTGGTAAATCATTTATATATGTTTGATAATAATCAAATCATATTTTATTTTGTGAACTTAGAAACTTATAAAATCAGATGAGATATATTGATTTTATTTGATCAATTCGAACAACGCTTTTACTTTGGCTAATGCTTTGCGTTTGCTTTATATGTTTGCTTTAAATTAAAACTTTATAACGTTTTAATATATGCCTTCCTTCCGTCAATTCCATCTATTTCAGGTTTATACGTGGTATAGTGTCCAAGCACCTTATATATTTTATTAAGGCTTGATAACGCTATTTATTTAGTAAAGAGTAAGCTTTTAAATTTTTGCATAGCGCGCGCGCGTTTTTAAAACCCCCCTAATTTATAGACATTTTCTTGGGGTTTGGTCTAGTGTGTAAACACCTTATATTTTATTAAGGCTTAATGCACAGTTTGTTTGTTTGTTGCTAGGGGACACATCTAGCTTACAACTGTGTAAAATGATTTTAAAATGTAAGTTGCCTGATATCTATCTGCCGCCCCACAGATAATATCTTTATATTATTGAAATATAATTGTTTTGCTTTGAGTATGTGTATGACTCTTTATTTGGTTGAACAATTTGAACAACGCTTTAGCTTTGGTTAATGCATTTTGTTTGCTTTAAAATGAAAACCTTATAAGGATTTCTAAGCAATTATAATTATAATATGTGCCTTCCGTCAATTCCATTAATTTCACATTTACACCTTCCGTCAATTCCATTTTATATATATATATATATATATATATATATATATAGTTTATCAGTGATAAAATATACGTTTATTTTATGAAGAATCAATATGATTTTTCGGTAGGTTTACCTGTTACGACTTTTACTTTCTCTAAATAATCAAAGATCATTCTCTTTTAACATCAGGATGATGTTTGTTTAAGTTCTTTTCCGATGCGTACATCGGATAAGTACTTTGTATATAACTTTGTATATACATTTTAATTCTTGTTCAATAGAATCGAACAAGAACCCGCCCCAGATCTTTATTGTTATTCATTATTACTATTAAATAACAATTTGGTATGCATGACTTTTCTTAAAGTATTTAAACAAGCATTGCTTTGTTAGTTTGGACCATTTCATTTAATTATCACGAATGATATATTTCAAAAGCCTTTTATTTATTAAACTTACACATCGTTCAATCTTTGTAAAATTTATTCAGACGACATTTGAAAGTCTTTTAAAAGACGTTAAATAGTCTCGAATATATAAAGCGATATCTGAACACCAGAGAGCATTGATAGCTCAGCTATCAATCCTCTTTATCGTTCATCGCACACGTATCTTTAATGCTGTACAAAAGACTGCAATAAAGCTTTTCATAATATATTCTTTTATTAAAAAATATATTTTCATTTCTGTCAGAGGCCCCAGTAACAGTTATTAATACAAAATTTTATTTTGTATTTTATGCGAATGATGGCTCCATGCAGGCTTATGCCAAACACTTCAACGCTACCACTGCGCATATATGAAATATTTTTGTTAAACAAAAATTTCATTTTGAGTCGAGAGGAAATTACACTTTACAAATATTATTCATAAAATGTCACTCTTAACCCATATATAAGGTGCAATACTTTTTTTTTATCAGAAAATACATAATATATTTTCAATTCCATTTTATATATAGTTTATCAGTGATAAAATATACGTTTATTTTATGAAGAATCAATATGATTTTTCGGTAGGTCTTGTTACGACTTTTACTTTCTCTAAATAATCAAAGATGTTATATCGCTTCGAATTTCTTACATTCTATCTCTTAAGATATTACAGATAGAGTGTTTAACTTGAATAAAGTAAAGCAACATGTCATCGTTTGATTTAGGCATTTACAAAACATATGCTTGCTTATCCATCGGAAATTTCAAGTAAAGAAAAACTAATTGAAATAACTCTCATGCTTCGATTAAGCAGACGTGCCCCTTTATATATATATATATATATATATATATATATATATATATATATATATATATATATATATATATATATATATATATATATATATATATATATATATATATATATCAAACGCAACGTCTTCTTAATGATCAAAGTTTGAGTGATATGACAGCTAGTATTTGTTTACTTGAAATTCCCGCTGAATCATAAACATCTAGAACAATTTGATAAAGGAAAAAGTAAACAAAATGATGCTTGTACAACTATTGTAAAACACTCAGGTTTGCTGTTCTATACTGGGTAGAAAAATCAAATTTTAAGTTTGCGCTTAATCCTACATCGCATTCGGCAACCGGAGAACCGGAGAAGTTTTGCAAATAATTGTACTTGAAATATAGTCGAGACGAATGTAACCATGTACCGTACCCATTATAAATCGTTCCTCATGCAAACACGTCCGAATAGCAAGACTGATTGAAAAAATTTCTCAATCACTACTTACGTATGAAGAGCAAAGTATAAAAATGAATTTTCAAGTATCATTGAACATTTAAAGTTTGAATGTCTTACACTAGTGTGTACAAGTAAATCATTTGGCTTTGTTTTTGCCATTATCAATTTGTTTTTAATGATTTATATATGTCTCTTAAGTGCTTCAATCTTGATTATTTAAGATTTGTACAAACATTTTTCAATCAGACGCTTTTAATGTTGTTCCAAATCAATAATGTGTATAAAGTAAATACAATAAACTGAACTCTTAATGAAGTTCAGCTCCTAGGTCCGTGGGGAAGGATTAAGCCCCAAAGGCTTCATTGTAATTAAACAAATCAGCCCCCTTGCGGTCCTCTGGTACGTGGGATCGGAAAGTCCCAAAAGTTAAACTGGAATCGGTGAATCACCTTTCAACCAGATTAACTTCCCTGCGTGTTGAGAACGTACGTACTTTTACTTGTTAATTTTTTTAAGCCAGTTTTGATATGCACATTATTTGATGGTGCAATTATGCAAAATATTAAAAGCGATATCTGAACACCAGAGAGCATTAATAGCTCAGCTATCAATACTCTTTATCGTTCATCGCACACGTATCTTTAATGCTGTACAAAAGACTGCAATAAAGCTTTTCATAATATATTCTTTTATAAAAAAATATATTCTCATTTCATATTTGTTAACCTCAGTTATACAAATTTTTATTTTGTAAATTACGCCAATGACACTCCATGCAGGCTTTTGCCAAACACTTCGACGTGAACACCGCAAATATTTACATATTATATTTTATTAAAAAATATATATTCATTTCTGTCAGAGGCCCCAGTAACAGTTATTAATACAAAATAATCTTCATAAAAAATATTTTTTCTAACGTGCTTTATTTCTGTATGAAACATTTAATAATAATTTGTTTCTAACGTGCTTTATTTTTGTATGAAGGATTTCATACCGCCACCGCCTCTAACGTGCTTTGATTCTGTATGAATGATTTCATATTTATTTGTTTCTAACGTGCTTTAAATCTGTATGATGTATTTCATACTTATATGTTTCTTACGTGCTTTAATTCTGTATGAAGTGTATATTTCATACCTATTTGAATACTGTATCAAGTATATCATACTTGTACTTATATACTCTCAATACATTCAATATTGTTTATAATAAATTGAATTGTTTGACGAGCATATTATATCTCTCTTATGTGCTGCTGTATGCATAAGAATATTTAAAATATATTTTTTTATATATTGCATCAAATATTGCATCAAATATTATATTGTATCATTTATTTATTTTGTATCATGATGTTATGAAGATAGAATGTTCTTGCATATATATCTATATAGAATTCATATCTTGTATGAAAATTCTACAACATTCTATCCACATAACTCTATATATATAAATATATTTATATAAAAAAATATATAAATATATATATATATATATTTTCATAAATATATATACATATATATAAATAAATTTATATATATATATATATATCTATCTATATAGGGCCCCCAAACACCCGCACCTATTCTCTACACGAATCATCAAGCAGAGGATGAGCTTCAGTGGATCGCAGTATGGCAGCTGCTCTACCACGCACAACACCTCGCCTGTTACCAAAGTCGTTTACAATTGATTCAAGGTTATAGCTTCATATATTATAATGATTAACTTAATAACAGGTATATACAAGTGCTATGATATACAACTCATAATGACCTCGTTAAAAAGTACATCGGCTTCATATAAAAACATTTATCGCTATTTCTAGCTTTTAATGATTTATTGCCATATAATGCTTTAACCCCATAATTATCATTACAGTCCAGCACGGATACGACCTTAGAGGCGTTCAGGCATAATCCAGCGGACGTAGCGTCATACCACTGTTCGCTCGAACAAGTATTGTGCCATTGGTCCGTACCTGCGGTTCCTCTCGTACTACGCAGGAATGCTGTCGTAATAACATTCATTCATCAGTAGGGTAAAACTAACCTGTCTCACGACGGTCTAAACCCAGCTCACGTTCCCTTGCATGGGTGAACAATCCAACGCTTGGTGAATTTTGCTTCACAATGATAGGAAGAGCCGATATCGAAGGATCAAAAAGCGACGTCGCTATGAACGCTTGGCCGCCACAAGCCAGTTATCCCTGTGGTAACTTTTCTGACACCTCTTGTTAAAAACTCTTTAAACCAAAAGGATCGATAGGCCGAGCTTTTGCTGTCCCTGTATGTACTGAATACCGGGATCAAGTCAGCTTTTGCCCTTTTGCTCTATGTGTGGTTTCTGTCCGCACTGAGCTGGCCTTGGGACACCTCCGTTATTATTTGAGAGATGTACCGCCCCAGTCAAACTCTCTACCTGGCAATGTCCTTGAATTGGATCATACCTGAGTATTGAGAGTTATACCAATTTACATTACTTTATATCAAATATGACAAATGATCAATTTTATATAGACTGTTTAAAATATATAACAAACTCTTGGTACTTTGTACAAGAATCTCGTATCAGTACAAAATACCATTAAATATAATATAAAATATAATAACGGCTAAGTAAGACACACGTTCCATTTAATCAAGTAAGTAAGGAAACAATAAGAGTAGTGGTATTTCATTGTTGATGATAAAACCGAAGTAATAACATCTCCCACTTATGCTACACCTCTTATGTCTCCTTACACTGCCAGACTAGAGTCAAGCTCAACAGGGTCTTCTTTCCCCGCTAATTATTCCAAGCCCGTTCCCTTGGCTGTGGTTTCGCTAGATAGTAGATAGGGACAGTTAAAGCCCGTTTTGTCGTTTAACGTCTGCACCTGCGGTTAAGCTTAATCAGACGGCCCACCATTAGGGCAGGGGCTGAATCGTCAGCCAACGTCGACAGAGCAGCAAGAGCAAGCCCTTGCTAAGCATGTCTACCAGTTCGTGTTGGGGGCAGGCCCAGACACCATACTGGCGGATGCGAGGCCTATCCAATCCTCTTCTGCAGTGAGGGGTGCAGCACCCGGCCTGACACGCGGCTCCACGTCGCTTCTGAAGCATGCTTCAGAGGCTGACCAAGCGCCAAGGACACTGCTGCCTAGATGGAATACAGCAGCCCCTTGGTTAGGCTCTCAACCACAACCACCGCGATGCTCCCACTAGGGGGCCAACCTCGTCGGTAGGGCTGGACATAAGTCCAGGGGCTCCCTACCTCCCGCGGCCTCGGTATTTTACAACCCCGGAAGTTGGTTATACCCTCGTGACGACCTGCAGACACGAGGATACCTTAGCACAGCCAGTGAAGCCAGCAGGCGAACCAAAAGGATCTTACAAACGTGATCGTTCGATCTGAAGCACAAAGGCTGAAAACAGATGAGATCCTACCTAGAACACAACACAAGAAGTACACGTAGGACATCACAAACCACCACCTCACACAAATCTTATGTCTACCCTACACCTGTAGTTCCCATATCTACCCATAACCAGAGTCTTACAACTACCCGTCACCTATTTGAATATACTAATCTTACTGCTATGCTTATAGACTATTCAACCTACGACTGTTCCGCCAAAATGGATCTCCTCAACTCGAAGAGCCTCCATGCAAACTCATTGAGGCTGGCAAAGAGAGCAGCATCCGCCAGCCACGGCCTCAAGTCCTGCACAGCCCGCACGTCCCGCAACCCGAACTCAGCCCGGAGCCCACCATAGGCTGGGCAGGAGAATAGGACGTGAATCCAGTCCTCGCTGCGATGACCGCAGGCGGGACACGTTGAGGCCGAGGCCAAGTTCCGGGCATGCAAGAAGGCATTCATGCTGCCGTGGCCGGTGAGGAGGTAACCCAGTGCCAGCCCCAAATCCCACCATGTGGCGTTGGTCGCTTGTCTGACATCACTTATCCATTGATAAGTGATTCGCCCTCTTGGGCAGTCATCCCACCGCTGCTGCCAAATGTCGAGGATCCGCTCCTCCATGATAAGCCTGCACTGCTTTACGCTAAGATTGAGCGCCTCTTCTGCACCAAGCAGCACGTCATTGCCCATGGGGAGTGACCTCCTCCGCCTATTTGTTGCATCTCGCGAGAGAGCAACCAGGTCCAGAGGAGGGACACCCATGAGCACCCGCATGGCGTCCGTAGAAACCGTCCGACATACGGGGATGCAGCAGTACATCATGACGCGCTGGCATGCGTCCATCAATTTTCTCCCCCGTACCGTGCGTACGCATTCGACGAAGACCGATACCCCATATAGCGCGCATGCAACAAAGAGTCCGCGGTAAATGGTCTTCGTAGCGCATCGCCTGAGCCCCCATTTACAGCGCAGGATCCTAGAGATCCACCCCGCCAACTTAGAGAGTCTCTCCCTAAGCAGGCGGAGATGGATATAGAATCCCATCCTTTCTGACATCGTCACTCCAAGATACGTGAAATCCTGCACGCATCTTAGAGAGACTCCGTTCAGTCTTATAAACGGGTTGCGCACACTCGATCTCCGACCAGGGTTACGGAAGCGACCTTTCAACATCATAACCGCTGATTTTTCCACCGAGACGGACACACCCACGCTTATACCCCACTCGCTGACAATGGTCATTAGCTCGGCGCCCCTCTCCTCCAACTGGTTTCGGGAATTACCTTCAACCAGTAGGAGGAGGTCGTCCGCGTACGCACAGACCTTACACCTGGATTGGAGACTTACCAACAGGCGGTCCATCACCAAATTCCAAATGAATGGACCAGCAACAGACCCCTGTGGACATCCCCTTTCCACCTGCACTATCTCCACTTCACGAACACCCTGGACGAAGGCCCACCGATTCGAGAAGTAGCTCGACCAAAGCTTAATCTCAGCGCATCCGCGTTCTGCCAGGGTCGCAAGGACCGCTGTCCAGTTGAGGTGATCAAAAGCACC
Organism: Nemotelus pantherinus; assembly: GCA_963978885.1. Lineage (NCBI taxonomy): Eukaryota > Metazoa > Arthropoda > Insecta > Diptera > Stratiomyidae > Nemotelus > Nemotelus pantherinus. The sequence goes on along the minus strand of CAXBUK010000072.1, from coordinate 160,742 downwards.
CCTGAAGTCAACGAACACAGCCATCACGTATCGACAGTTCGACTGTTCAACGCTTTGCTTGACATAAAGCCAAGCATCAGTTGTACACCGCCCAGGACGGAAGCCATACTGCCTATCCGACATCCGACCTTCCAGTCGCTCCCCAAGCCTCCGGATGATCACCCTCTCCAGCACTTTACTAAGTGCTGGAACAAGGGAGATCCCACGGTATGACCTGGGGTCGCTAAGGATCTTGTCGGGTGCTTTCAACAGTATGACCACTCTGGCCTCCTTCAATGCCTCTGGGAAGACACCCTGACGTATGCAGGCCCCCAGAAAACTCCCTAGGTGCTCAGGAATGGCCCGCCAAATGCTTTTACACATTTGGCCGGTCATGCCGTCCCACCCAGGTGCCTTCCTCCCGCTAAGTCTGCGAACGCTGTCGTCGATCTCCCAGGTCTGAAGCTCAGGTGGCTCCTGAGCCCCATTCCCGAGGGGTCTCGCAGTGCCCGCATCCTCAGCGCGTGGGAAGAACGTCTTCAGGAGAACCCGCACGCTCTCGCTCCATGTTGTAGTAAATGAGCCGCCATCATTCATGCTTGAGAGCTCACGCCGTGTGTCTGCCCTTCGGCACGCCCGGTAGGCCTGCCCCCAGGGATCCTGAGCATTGTCTCCGACAAAGCGTCGCCAGTCGTCCGTCTTGGCTTGACGTATCTGCCTGTGGTATTCGTTTCTTCCAGTGGCGTATAGCAGCCTCAACTGGGACAGATCTGTGCCCTGTAACCCGCATGCTCGGGCACGCTGAAAGTTCCGCCTTAGGTTTCGCACCTCTCTCCTCGTGGCGGCAAGGGCTTCCGTCCACCACCTTGTGCGTCGCGGATTTGTCCTCCGACGTCTCTTGAACAACTCGTCGTTCGTCTGACCCATCCATTCATGGATGAGTCTGAGCTGCTCGGCGCAAGACATGGACGAGAACTCCGACACAGGGACATGACTAGCATGCCCCTGTATCAGGGCCTCGTACGCCACCCAGTCTCCGGTCTTGACGAACCACGAATTGCCCCTTTCCGGGGCACCAGGTTCCGCCCGCCCAGATGAGGTAACCCTCATCTCAATCAGGCTATGGTCGCTGGTTCCCCAGGCAGGGACGATGCGCCAAGAGACGTCCATCCGCAACGCCGCGCTGTTAGCGCAGCTAACGTCGATGTCGCTGACACCCCTCGGACCACTGAAGGTGTACTGCTCACACGGTGTGTTGTATGTATGTGGTTCAGCAGCAGCCACTCGGACAACTCCTCCCCGCGCCTGAGGGCACGACGCGCCGATCTCCAGTTGGAGATCTTACTGTGCCAGAGCGCGGAGGAGGCGTTGGCATCCATTCCTAGGATTAGTGGCCTGCCGCAGATGTGCGGCAGCACCCCATCCAGATAGTCCAAGTAGGGTGTCAGCTCATCGGCGTGCTTACAGTACAGACTTATCAAGAAGAGCTCCCCAAATGCACCTTTAGTCCATACGCAGACCCCAAGGTCGCTGGACAGGTGCGTAACCCTCATACATTCAATAGCAGCGTCGTTGACAACCACAGCCGCCAAAGCGGTGTGATCCGTGGCAAAAACACGCATGCCCGGTGGTAACCCCCTGACATGTGCGCCATGGTGCCACGGCTCTTGCAGAAGAGCAAAGCTGCACTTATTTGCGACCATATACTCCCCGAGTTCTCCCATGACCCCAACAGCCTGGTTACAATTATATTGTAGGATGCTGAACTCCATATTAATGGCGAGCGTTCAGCCTAGCCAACTGGGCCATATATACAGGGCATTCAGAAGACCTTAGATGATGACCAGCCTCTCTTCCGCGGAATTCGCAATTGCGGCAGTGTGGCGGCCTGGTGCATTTGGCACCCATATGCCCAACGGCTGAGCATCGAAAGCATGTCTGCTCCTTGGCCCCACAGTCAGCAACGATGTGGTCAAAACCGAAACATCTGAAGCATGCTCGTATAGGGTCCCTCTCAGACACCCGGTATCTAAACCATTTTACGTACACGCGGCCGGCAGAAATCAATGCTTGTGCAATATCCTCCGCAGTTTCGATCACAACGTTGGATGTTTCATCCTCCCCCGGTCTTATTGTCCGACTGGAGACTTTGGTGTGTTTCACGTAATGCTGTTTGCTGGTTGTTTCGGCGAGATTACTTTCGTATATGTCGTTGAGTAATTCTTCTGATGAAATCATGCAGTTAACATTGTGTATAACGATTTGTGGCCCAGGTTTCTTTGGCAGGCTGACTACAAGGTCACAATCCTTGAATACCTGGTTCCCCACCGCCTTTTTCCTTTCGTTAGCACTAGGAAAACGGATAACAGCCCCTTCCTTTACTCTGTGTACACCCTCTACTCGGACCCCTAAATCGGGAAGAACTTGTTTCTTCACAAGACTTAGTATTTCCTCAACCGGCTGGGCCTTGCCACCTCTTGCTACTATTGCCCAAGTTTCGACCGGTTTCGGAATAGCGGCTGGTTTGGTACTACTATTCTTTTTGCCTGAGCCAAGGGCAGGCCACCCCGGTCTGGTGTTGACGGCACTTGGGGCTGGGTTAGGAGTCGTATGGGCGGGGGAGGAGCGTCCACCGTTGGCTGTGGAAAACGCCTCCAGCCGTCCCTCGAGACGTCCTATACGAGCAACAAGCGTGGCAACCACCTCGGTCATGTCTCCGAGCATACCCGCAAACTGAGCCACACGTTTGCCACTAACACCCTCTTCAGCCATGCCCTGCAGAACCGCATTGACAACTAACTTAGTCATCTTGATAGGATCCTCCGTTTGTACACGGGACATGACCCTTGTTTTTGAGGAAGTCCGTGGCGGCAGTTGTACAGGTGGGGGCATGAAGCACGCATCTGATTCGCACTCCATCGTTTGTACCTGCTCAGTGTTCGACCGGTGGAGGTCCTCCTGATTTTGGACTATAACATCCTTCAGGCGTTGGATTCTGACCTGCAATGGCTTCTCTTTGGCAGAAGAAAAATTGGTCTCCGTTGCGGTGGTGTTGCCATCGCCTACGTCCATATCGCTGTTTGAAACTTCGCCAACGATATATTGCTCTGCGCGATGTTTTATTTTCCGCTTATCCCCAGCTTTAACCTCCGGTTCAGTTTCACTAGCTGAGGGTTCCTGCGGAGTGGGAGTGCTGGCTTTAGACTTCGATTCCTTGAGTGGTTTACCCTTCACAGTGTCCGTTCCACTGTCGTCCATGGCGGGTCTTGATTTCCCCTTTGTTGCCTTATTGCCCTTGTTAGCCTTTAGCTCTGATGTATTGCTCTCCTTGGAAGTTCCCGGCTTCTTGGCGTATGTTTCAATCATTTTTCTAATGTTGTCCATGATTGGTCTGTCCTCGTCCGATGAGAGGCTTGAGTCACTCTCCTCCTGGACCTTCTTCTTCCTGGGTGGGGAGTCTTTTGGGGTGGCTTTTCTAAGCCTCACCCCAGTGTCGGTGCCAGAAGCATCCGACATATTGGTATTGCGAGGGTATCCTAATAACCTAACACCTGAAATTCCTTAGAAATGGAAAATAGAACAAATAAAACAAAGTCCCAGCTCACTGGCGTGAGCTATTTTTGTGTTCCGAGCAGTAGAACCTGAAATTATATCAAATAATTTGGACTTAGAAAATCCAAGAATTAAATGTGTATGCCGGCTGAAATAATTCTAATTCCGACAATTCGTCCTGAAATATGAAATATATAAAAACCTGAAATATTTCTAAGTCCCAAAATTGGGACTTAGAAGAATTCAACAAGAAAAATGTATGAAAAATAACAAAATTTCGGCTAAGTGCCAAAATTAAAGTGGACTTAGAAAAATTTCCAAGCCCTTGGTAAATAATAAATTTTCTAAGTCCAAAAACTTGGACTTAGAAAAATTCTCGCCAACAGTCGGTCACGCAAAATATTACAAGTCCCCAGTGGGACTTAGAAATATTTCACTGGCAGAATCCCACGTTGCGAGGTAATCCAAGTGCTCTAGCGGGCAGCTTAGTGTGACCTCGCTAGCAAGTCCCTAACGGTGACTTGTTTACAAGGTTTCGCTCGTAAATTACTGTAGCAACGGTACCTTGTTTATTACTATTAGCACATTCAATATTGCGCGGGCACTCTACACTTCTTGCAAGCAAGAAAGTGCAGGTGTTGCGTGCAGGTGCACTCAACTAGCCGTTGCCAATTCGTAGAACCTCGAATCAATCCAAATATTTGCGCAGGTGTGCATGCAGGTGCACGTAAATGCCTGCGCTAGTTCGTGAGCCCTATTCAAAAGATCAACAACAGACCTGAACGGTATGTTGTTTTTCCAATTCAAGTGCAGGTGTTCACGCAGTGCGCTAATTGCCTGCTCAGTCGCAAACAATGTGACAGTAAACAACGGTATGTTGTTTGCACCAAAATCCAATTACATTGAACAACAACAGACCGGAACGGTAAGTTGTTATTGACAAATTCAAAATTCTATCAAAATTCAAGTGCAGGTGTTCACGCAGCTGCACACTTTTCCAACTCAGCCTCAATAATAATATAGCAAACAACGGGATGTTGTTTACTCCAAAATCCAATTATAATGAACAACAGCAGACCTGAACGGTATGTTGTTATTGTCAATTTTCAAAATTCTTCCAAGTTCAAGTGCAGGTGTTCTTGCAGGTGCACAAATTGCTTGCTCAGGCGTTAAATGCAATATGAAACAACGGTAATTTGTTTACGCTAAATGTGAATTTTCAGCGAACAACAACCGTTCAAACGGTATGTTGTTTACCAAAAACTCAATTATAATCGCAAAATGTACAAACAGATGTACTTACTTGACTTTTAAGTGCATAGGCACTCAAGACCCGTTGTAGCTATACCACGGGACGCTGTAGCTATACAACGATTTGTACTTTACCAATAGTTTAACCGTTATAGAACGGCAATGTCCTTCCGGCAATTCCTTCCTTCCGGCAATTCCTGGCTGATACAGCAACAAAACACTATCAGCACTACACACTGGATCACAAGATTCACACTTTGTACACTTTCTAAACACTTTTAAATCGCGGAGCTCAACTTGGACACGTCTGTTCGACTTGAACGCACGACTAAGAGTAGTAGATAGGGACATTAGTTCGAAATATTTTAACGTATGGCACCTGACACGAAGTCTTTATCCTACGATCCAACATTAGGATAGTAGTTATGATTTGCATAACCAGCATCGTATTGTGCACTACAATACTGCCATTCGTACTTAGACCTATGGAGACTAATTTATCAATGGTCAGATAGCATACCTATCTTTATATGACTTTTTGTGTAGCCCATTGACCCGGGTCCAGGCGGAGTGTGTGCTTTCGCTCACAACACTCCTAAGCAAGCGCTGCATCCAGAAATGATGGGCTGACACTAGCCTAACATTTCTATAGCAGATAGCCTATAAACCACAACCACCGCGGAGCTCCCACAAAGGGGGCCACTCCCAACGACAGGATACACCTACAAGTAGGTATGGGCTACACCTGCCCCCGCGGTACCGACTCTGAGACATGTAAGTCGTTCAAACCTCTGCCTTCTTCCTTTCGGGTGAAGCGGACATCTTTATTGTATGAAGACACGAAAAGTCTATTTCATACAGATGTGCTCCGGAAGCACTTACCCATAGTTGTGCTTTTAAGGCCGGGACCTTGGTTATGTGTGGGGATCTGCCTCCACTTGCACCTCACCCCAGACACTTCTTCCATATGCTTCGCCACCTTCATTGGCATCTAAACTTTCCATGTCATTACTAGTTCTCATTGCAGTTAAAATTCAACAGAATGACATCATGTACATTCAGTCCTTATCCTTTACCTTCAACCTCCGGTCCCTCACACCTTCGGTCCTTTAACTACGGTCCTTTAACTTCGGTCCTTAAACTTCGGTTCTCATACATCAATCCATCACGTCAAGAGCTAAGCGTTTCACACCCACCCAGTCTTGACCCCGTTTCGACTTTACTACTACTTTAAAGCAACGCATTTCTGTATCATATAGTTTACTAATTTGAGCCACTAATTTTCAACGTTAGATATTACTTTGAGTGCGTAAAGCTTCGTGCCGTCTTAACGACCTCCACCTTCGCCCAAAAACATGTACAATTGCAACAGTACGTATTCCATTTCTATTGGCTTGGTTATATTGTCAATGTTTACGGCAAACTGCCTAACTGACAAACCTTGCCTCAAAACTTCCTTACCTCTGATAACATTCGCTATGACTTTCGACAAATACTATGCACCACCAATTTTAACTGCAGGAGACTTTTCAGACGTATTTCCAGTTTATTTACCAAATTCAGCAGCTAGGCACGTGGAATCCATGTCCAAGACTTGGCAACAAGTTCCTGACAGGGCCACCCACAACCATACGTCTCTAATTCAAAGACGATACATTGTGATACCTAAATGTGCCGTGGATAGTTCTTAATTACATTATTATGAATGCAACCAAATTGAACTTCCCCGCTTAATGCTACTGTTCCAGGGAAGGTTTACCAGAAGAACATATATAGTTCAACCAGCGCTTGATTTCCCCCCCTGGGGAAGTAGATAGGGACAGAGGGAATCTCGTTAATCCATTCATGCGCGTCACTAATTAGATGACGAGGCATTTGGCTATTAAGAACACTTTATTCAATGATTTCATTAATTAAGTACATTAAATTTAACAATAAATTTTGGTATACTGAGTGTGTTTCGTCCTTTAGGTCTTAGCGAAGGCGTACGCATATACTTCTAGGTTCTCTCCCTCCAAACCAGCCGCATGAAGTCTTGGTGTATTCGACTTGCACTCTGCAGAGTGTGCACGATGATTTGGCGTATCCGATGAGATGGTAGATTAATGTGATGGCAAATATGCTTGTTGAGGGAGCACCAGGTTCCCCTAGCACCCACGATTAGTGGCAGCACATGTATGTATTTTCCTGGATGTAGCTTGCGGATGGCAGAGATGAATGGTAAGGTTGAATATTTGCTCTGCTTTTCCGCGTAGCTGCATGCTAGTGTCGTTGGGCCCTCCCAGTGGACCGCTACGTCACAAACAATGACGGAGTTGTCATTGTTAAGGATTAAGTCTGGTTTCAATAGAACCCCGTCGTCATCCCTGATGCGCGGCTCCTTCTCCGAGGTCCATTTACTTTTGACGGCAGCTTGGTGCAACGTGTCTACGATGGCATCATGTCGGGCGATCCGCTTCCAATGTGTGGCAGGGCAATTTTGTAGGATGTGGCTGTTAGATTCGGCTTTCCTACATCCAGCCCTGCACATCCGCATATCCCTAGGTGTTGTGGGTATGCTTCGACAAGGTAACAGGTTTAGTCGCGATTGGATGGCGCGGATATACTCGGATGGTCGCCAAAATGGTGGTGGATTAAGTATCCAGGAGCTGCAATGCATATGGTTTTTCGCGTGGAACATACCATTCCCGCAAAATGATGCCTGCAACTCCTGAGATTGGCTTTCTCTGAGTTGACCAGTAGACGTCAGCGCCGGCAGTCTCGATACCCAGTCTGCCTCTGATGTTATAATATTTTTCAGAACGTGCTCTCGCTCCATTATTTTCGCAAACTTCCGCTTCAGTATTAGTGGTATCGTCCCGAAGAAAGATAATATACCAAGGCCGCCCATTTTAGCAGGGGCGTGAAGAGCGGCATTGGGGCAGTGTGCTGGCAAGTGCAGTATTTTCCGTACGGCCCTCCTGATAAGTTTATCAGCTTCCTTTAGAATTCCACCATTGATATTAACCGCAGTATACTTGGGTATAAACCTTGGTATGAGGTGTTTTGTTAGTGCCATCATTTTTTGCTGTGGTTTTAGTGGAGCACGCATAAGGTTGCCTATGGCTATATTTAGGTCGTAGGTTTGGTTTTTTCCAAGGCCACTGTGATCGTATTTTTGGCCTAGATACTTGAAGGTCTCGCCAACTGGTAGTTGTTTAATTGGCACGTCATGAATTCGGAACGAGGGCTCCGCCCTGAAGAACAATTTCTTCTTACCTGGGACCACCGAGGCTACCACCGAGAAAGTTTTGCTTGCATTTACTTTAAGGAGTTTTTTATCGAAGAATGCAACGGCCTTCTGGAGTAGATAGTCCACTTCTTCTATCGTTTCCCCCAGTATTATCAGGTCATCTGCATAGGCTAAGCATGGGATTGGGTTGTTTGTGGATTCGACCAATGTCTCAACCATTTCATCCATGATCAAGTTGAACAACAATGGTGAGAGAGGGTCCCCCTGCTTCAGCCCTCTCCTTATATGCAGATCACAAATCCTCTCTTTCCCGCAATATATTGTTGTTGTAGCAGTACTCAGGTTTGCCATGATTAAGTTTATTGTTTGGTGGTCCACGCCTTTTCGCCTGAGAGCACCGAGCACAGCCTCATGCGGGACAGTGTCAAAGGCTTTCTGCAAGTCAATAAAGATGGCTGAGAATGGTTTTATTGTTTTTAGATGCCCTCTGACAGTGTTTCTGTAGGCCAACGAGTTTACAAAGCAGCCATCTATCTTCGTGAAGCCAGATTGTAGTTCATTAGTCTCAGTGATCTCCAGGCGTTTGGTTATGATTTTTGTAAAGAGGCGTAGTAGATTTGAAGATATTGTTAAGGGACGGAAGTTTTTAACATCATCGAGTCCATTTTCCGTCTTTGGCAAAAGGATTGTTCTGCTAATATTAATGGAAGGTGGGATATGGTGCAGTAGTACCATTCCATTGAAAAGCAGTAGCAGTTCTGCTTCGGGGATTTTTTTGATTGTATTTAGGCCAATTCCGTCAGGACCCGCAGCCGATTCTCTGGTTATTTTGATCGCCGCTTGAATTTCCTGTGCCGTGATTGGTCCATATAGATTTATTGTTTGTTTGTAATTATTGAAAGGCGGGATTTGACTGTTAGGTTTTGCGAATATTGAGTTAAAATGTTCCTTTACCATAGAGGGGGCAGGATAGATGTTAATTCCTGCCAATGGTTTTCCATCGATAATTTTATTAATACAGTCCCTAGGACGAGCCTTGTATGTTCGCTGGCATAAGTTGTAGTGTGCCATTCTGTTTTTTCGACGACCAAGGGGTTGGGTGGGCCGCTCACATGGTTGTTGAGCTCGATTATGTCCTGACTTTGCACGCGAAGAGGGGGCCGCTCGTCCGTACCTCGCCATAAATGAGGCCGTCCATTTATCGAAAGCTTCTTTGTTAGGGGCCTCGGCGAGCGCTGCCAGCCCGGCCACACTGTGCTCGCTGTTTGGTTCGATTTTCTGGACGAACTCCAATACTGGGTCGACTGCAGGACGTTGCGCAGGTTGTTGGGTAATGCTTGAAATGCTTGAAATACATATCGAGGAAAATGGCGGAGATAGTGTTATCGGTTGATGCACAGCTTGTCACGGTCGATCACGCCGCGAGCCGTACCGGTGGCAGATAGAAATTCATACTAATTCATTGACGCGGACACGCTGACGGTAAAGAGAAGAAGTAATGAAGTTGTAAACAATGAGTTCAGTGGCTAAGTAGTAGCCTAAGTAGCCTAAGTGGTAAGATAGATCATAGGATTCGCAAGTAATGATGTAGATGATAGAATTCGAAGTAATAATGTAGATTACAGATTGCATGATTGTAAGATTGATGTAGGTTAAGCTTCGAGTCTCATCGAACCCTGTCCAAAAACGGCCAATACCAAAACTAAGGCGCGCATTTGCCAGGACCCGGTATTCCTCGAAGCTGTTGGTGGGGCCGAGTCGCCCCCATAACCGTTCCGAATAAACAACATGATTAAAGTACTCACCTGACTGAAGCGAAAGAGAAATATGCTGTACAACGTTTTGATACGGTCGTCGTGCACGCGAGCAAGCAGTCCATATCCAATTTAGAACCAAACGTTTTGACAAGTCGTGTGCCTGATAATCGATTGGCAGTTTTATTACTTGCCTGTATTTAATTGGTTGATCGTATGGCCATCCAGAATTTGCGAAAATCTGACCCCATTCGCTGATGCAATCAAGGGTGCGGATGACACTGTCCTGGACGGTCTTGTGCACGTAAGGATCCCGCGAAGAAATGGTCGGAAGACACTAACTACCGGCTAAGGCCTCTCATCGGAATTTGACCTGAAGAAAATAATGCGAGCAGGTAATAAAAAAAGGAATTTGCGGGTAATGGCACTGTAATTGAGCGTCCTGAATACGGCGAAGTATTGCAACTCCAAGGTGATCAGCGTGAAAACATTTGTCAGTGGCTAAACAAAATCCGGTCTAACCAAATCAGATCAACTCCAAGTACATGGTTTTCAAACAACACGAACAATATAAACGTCCGCTGCAACGATACCATTCGCGCGCACATAGTTAAACAACACGAACAATATTAACATCAGCTGCAACAATACCACCCTAGCGCACATAATGGTACAATAAATAATTTTAACGAGAAACAAATTGAAAATACGACAACGGCCATGGCGACAGACAAAACACAGATTTGACAGTTCGTGTGTCAATGGCTGCCGGGCGGAACGCCAGCGGAACGGCCCGTGTTCCGAGATGCACCGAGGCGTTGCCATACATGTATTACAGTGGATTGAGCGCAATGCAAAGTGCAATGACCAAATGCACTTGCGGCAATGCACACTAATGAGAAGGTGCAATGACCGGGAACTAGATGCATTTGAAATGCATGTGAAATGCATGGGGGATAGTCCGTTTTCTCGCCAAACGGAGAATCGAAGATCCCGTCTAAGCGGGATCAGGAAGCAAAACCGAGGCTACTTGCGAGGTGTGCAAGATATAGTTCGTCCTCTTGTTGATTGGACATGGTAAGGAATAGACGAGGGTGCAGATTTTGGAACGAAATACGAGCGATCGAATATCTATTTCTTTCACATGTACCTGGCGAGAAAAAGCTTGTTGGTTGGCGGTTAGAAAACAATAACTTTCGATAGCGACGACGGTTGAAAAAGGATTGAGGAGCAGATCGAGACTACCGAACGAGTTATTGAGGAGATTATCGGCGAAGTGACGGCGAATCACGACGAGTCCGCTGCGGGAGGAGATTGATTGGAGATTAAATTGTAAGTAGTTTAAGTTTATTCTTTGTTTAATACCGAAATCTGGAAATTTGAGATAGATGATGGATGTGATACATAGAGTAAGTTATCAGAAGTGATAGAGTGTAACTTTCGCGGCGCCGTTATAAGGTAGTGCATAAGTGCCGATATAGGTAAATTAGGAACCTTCGCTAATAAACTATTGTGTATGAATTTCTTGGAAACCGCTAGCGTGTTTTTCTTTGTGCTATACATATAACGCGAAACCGTCGCATATTCTCGCTTCCGAGCGTCGGCAAGCGTAGTTTCGGGGTCGTGAAGCGAGTGGCGCCCGACCCACCCCCATCTCCGGTGAGGCTAGGCCCCCGAAACTATCGATTTGGGGTCCAAGAAAGAATAACGGTAATAAATTGGCGCCCAACGTGGGGCTAACGGTCGTAACGGTACCGGTGAAAATTTTCTAGCTTCTTTGTTTCGTACTTGTAGAACCGAAAATACGAATCCGGTAATAGATTCCTAACGCGGAGTAAATTTTTCGTTCGTAGAAGAAGAGAACCGGTGGCTAGTTACTACAACAGCCAAACTGAAGAGATCGGTATAAATTTTGCGAGCAATTCATATTATTAGTGCATGCATATTTTGAACATATAGGGAATAAAATCCGCGTATGATTAATATACATTAATGCCCTTTTCTTATGATTAATACCTATATAAACATTTGAATTCTGGTGCGCCAGTGTGTGTGTGTGTGGGTGTGCGATGATATTTACATAGCCCAAATTGCGGGAAGTTCGGTAGGAACATAAATTTTAGATACGAACGATAGCAGATGGAATAGTCCAACTTAAGTGGCTACTTATTTTGATTTGGGGCATTGCATACTCAATAGGATTTATTGTTGGGTCTGAGAATCGTAGTTTTCGTTTACAGGTATTATTCTATAACAAATTAGTGCGGTATTTACAGCGTATAGTAAAATTTGAATTGGGAGTGTGAGTAGGGAAAATACATTTAATTTAGTGTGTGTGATAGGATCACGTCAGGGGAGAAGATAGACAGGTGTGGAGTGACTTAATACGGTTGCGGGAATTTGATGGGTGAAGAGGTTGTGGACAGTGATTCGTTTTTTTTTAGGGTGGCAGTTCGCTGATCGGGCTTTTCGGGGTAGAGGTGCGTGGAGACTGGGCATTTCGGGTGATTTAACGCTCGATTTTTCTTTTGGCGCATCGGCAGGTTAACTCCCGGGGGAGTGCTTTTGAATTGGGAAACAGAAAATTGCGCTAGCAGTTTCATAGTTGGTCTCTTAGGCAATTTTATTTCAGCTGTAGTGTAGACCTCCGGGTCAGTGCAGCCCACAATGAAGATTTTAGTAGATAGGTTGTCCAAAGACGAACTCACCTACGAGCTCGCTATTAGGGGGTTTCCAGCTGACACCGTGGATAATATGAGAAAGACCCTGCGGTCAACATTAAAAGCAGAAACGGCTCGGGATACGTCATACATCGAGACGGACTATCCTTTTGATTTCGATACTGATTTCGCAGAGCTGACGGCGAAGGCAGCGGAGATCGAGGAACTAGTGGCGAGAGTATCGGCCGATCAGACAGCTTCAGAGTATGTTAAGGCGAGAGTTAAAATCGAGTTTGGGTTTCGACGTTTAGGAAATTTGCAGGCGTTATCGAGAGAGCAGAAGGAAGGGGCGAAGAATTTACGCAATCGACTCATTTTAGCGATGGGTGCTCTAGTAGAGAAGGTCGAGGGGCCCAGTGAGGATGAGGTGGATCAGCCTAACGCGACTCAAGACGCAGCCACGCCGCCATCCCCAAAGTCGGGAAGTCCGGCAGAAGTAGCTAAATGGGGATTGAAATTCAGCGGTGACTCGTCCGGATCGGTTAATGCGTTCCTAGAGCGCGTAGAAGAGCTGCGACTGGCAAGGGGACTCACTAAAGCTCAACTGTTTAGAGCAGCGGTAGATCTCTTCGACTCGCGAGCGCTAATTTGGTTCCGAGCCAACCGGGGCCTGGTCAGTTGCTGGGATGAGTTGGTGAAAGAGTTGAGAGCGGAGTTCTTGCCATCCGATTATGAGGACCGGCTATGGGAAGAAATTCGGCGGCGAACTCAGGGCGAAAGCGAGTCGATAGGGGTCTATGTAGCTGTCATGGAACGCCTTTTCAGCCGTTTAGAAACCAACTGCTCGGAGGAGGAAAAACTACGTCTGTTGCGGAGGAACATAACTCCGTTTTATCAACAGCAACTGAGCTTGACGTCAGTGACTTCCATTGTGGAGTTGGTGAAGATGGGCCGGACCATGGATGCCACCAGGGCATCGGTGATGGCATTCGTGCCTCCCAACACACGGTCAAGGCGTTGTCTCGAGCCAGACCTAGCATATGTTAGCTCTGGAAGCATGGAACGAGTTTCAGCCCTGGCAGAATCGAGTAGGGTCCAGTGCTGGAACTGCAGAAAGGAGGGACATATGTCGAGAGAGTGCCCGGAGCCACGGCGGTGTTTTGGTTGCGGTCGCCAGGGGGTAATGAGGTCGGCATGCCCAACTTGTCGGGCGAGGGCTACTGGAGGGAAGTCTCGATTCCGATCAAACCAACAGGCTTCGGGAAACGAGCAGCGTGCTTCCTAGGCGGCCAGGCAAGCACGGGGATCAGGCCGCAACCGAGGACACAACGGCCAGTCGTGGACTACGCTCTTATGGAGAGTAGTAATGATAGTCGTCCGCACATACAGGTGGATATTGAGGACGTAACTATGGGGGGGCTGCTGGACTCAGGGGCGAGCCGTACGATACTAGGAGGGAAAGGCTGGTCTCGTTTGGCGGATAAAGGCTTGGTGCTGGGTCATGAGCAGATTGAAGAGGTGCGATTGGCCAACGGCGTAGCCTGTGCGGTGTCTGGGGTAGTACGCTTGAAGTATACCTTAAACGGCCGGGAACATGACATAGACACATTAGTCATCCCGTCAGTTCCCCAAGAGGTGATTTTGGGGATCGATTTCTGGCAACGATTTGGAGTAGTATTAGATATGAAGGGTCAGCAGTGGCATTCTTTGGCCGCGACGACGGCAGTGGTCAGAGGGGCTCTGCGAGATCGGTCACATTTGACTGAGCAAGAAAAGTGCGAACTGTCAGATCTGCTGGAGCAACAGTTTGCCTTGATGGGAGATGGATTAGGTTGTGCGACGGCGGTCGAACATACCATCAAGACCAGTGCCGCCCCGATCAAACAGAGATACTATCCTGTTTCACCGGCAGTACAACGTCAGATTAACGCCGAGCTAGACGAAATGCTGAAGTTAGGAGTAGTTGAGCCTTCCTCTAGCCCTTGGTCATCGCCTATTCTCCTGGTGCGTAAAAAGGATGGGTCCTACCGTTTCTGTGTGGATTTCAGAAAGGTGAATGCGGTGTCCGAGAAGGATGCGTATCCTCTACCATATATTTCCTCCACCCTAGACAAACTACGAAACGCTAAATACCTATCAACGCTAGACGTGAAATCAGCCTACTGGCAGGTACCGATGGCGGAGGGGTCGCGACAGTACACAGCCTTCACAGTACCGGGACGGGGGCTTTTTCATTTTCTGAGGATGCCGTTCGGGCTACACAATTCGGGTGCGACGTGGCAACGACTAATCGACACCGTACTTGGTCCTTCTTTGGAACCATTCGTCTTCACCTACCTTGACGATATTATCGTGGTGACAGAGTCCTTCGAGCAACATATGAAGGTTCTCCGGGAAGTTTTCGAGCGACTGAGAGTCGCAGGTTTGAGGGTTTCGAAAGAGAAGTGTCAGTTTTGTAGGGCACAACTCAAGTATTTGGGATACCTGGTGGATGAGGAGGGTCTTAGGGTGGACCCCGAGAAGGTTCAAGCGGTGAACGAGTTTCCTCGCCCAACTTCGGTAAGACAAGTGCGGCAACTTCTCGGAATGGTATCGTGGTACCGGCGATTCATTCCCAGTCATGCGACAATGGTAGCTCCCTTAAGCGATCTCTTGAAGAAGGGTCGAAAATTTTTATGGTCTGAGGAGTGTGAACAGGCTTTCGTGATGTGCAAACGTAAGCTCACATCAGCGCCTGTACTAACCTGTCCAGATTTCGACCTCCCATTCAAAGTCCAAACGGTACTCAGCCAGGCGCACCCGGATGGTGAGAAGGTTATCTGTTACCTCAGCAGGGCGCTTTCCAAACAGGAAAGAAGGTATTCAGTTACTGAAAGGGAGTGCTTGGGGGTACTATGGGCAGTGGAGAAACTACGGCCTTATATAGAAGGAACAAGATTCGTGGTAATTACCGATCATCACTCCCTGGTCTGGCTGAATAGCCTTAAGGACCCTACAGGCAGACTAGCTAGATGGGCAGTGAGATTACAACAATTCGACTTTGAGGTAATCCATCGCAAGGGGAAAGACCATTTAGTGCCCGACGCACTCTCGAGGGCTGTCGCAAACCTAGGCTGCGCCTCTGTCGCACAGATGACGGATGTGTGGCACCAAAACATGATGAGGAAGGTGCAGAAGGACCCCGGCAAATACCCGAAATGGAGGGTGGGTGAAAACATGTTGTGGAAGTGGGTAAAAGGCCGGTATTCCGAGCTCCAAGACAACCAGTGGAAAAAAGTAGTTCCGAAAGACGAGCGGCCAAAGGCATTGTTCCAGGGCCATGACGAACCGACTGCGGGGCACATGGGGGTTCAGAAAACCTTTGACCGATTGGCACAAGAGTTATATTGGCCAAAAATGAAGGCGGATGTGAGGAACTATGTCCGGAGGTGTAAGGTTTGCCAAGCGGTAAAGGTAGATCGAAAGCTTCCCAGCGGTCTGATGGTGTCGAGGAGTCGAGAAGATACTGCTCCCTGGGAAATGGTTTGTGTGGACCTCGTGGGACCTCTACCACGATCCCGGAGGGGACACTCCTATATTCTGACCGTGGTAGATTATGCGACCAAGATGCCTTTGTTATTTCCCCTAAGGAAAGCAACCGGAGCGGCCGTGGTACGTTTACTGGAAGAAAACGTTCTATTTTTGTTCGGAGTACCACGGATAATTGTGTGCGATAACGGCGTGCAATTCCGCTCTAGAGAATTCGCACGAATGGCCGAAGAGCATGGGGTTACGATGAGATTTACCGCGCTATATCACCCTCAGGCGAATCCAGCGGAACGAGTGAACCAGAATGTCAAGCGTTTACTTCGAACGTATGCATCTGAGAATCATCGGGAATGGGATAAGAATTTATCGAAGATTGGTTGCGCGTTGAGAACCTCAACGCACGAAGACATGAAGGTTACTCCGTACTTTTTAAATTTTGGGCGAGAAATGGCCATTCATCCCGGGAGTTATCAAGGCCCGGAGGTACAAGGAAGGAGAGATGCACAGGAGGAGGGAATTGAAAAGGCAAAATTGCTGCAAAAGGTCCGCGAAGAAGTTCGCGAACGGTTGAAGTCAGCTGCCCAAGAATCAAAATCACGTTATGACCTGCGGCACCGGGATGAGCAGTTTTTACCGAAGGATTTGGTGTGGCGTCGAAATTTCGTTCTGTCAGACGCCGCAAAGTATTTCTCCGCCAAACTGGCTCCCGAATATGTAGGGCCGTTCTCCGTGAAGAGAAGGGTGTCCGGTTGGACATACGAACTGGAAGATTCCAGCGGGAAAACTGTGGGAGTGTGGCACGCTAAGGACCTCAAGAGGTATGTGGAATAAGGCAACGTAGGCAGTGGCATAAATCTGCCTCAGGGGTATTAATAACAAGAGAATTACCAGTGAATTTCAGATTTGTGGCGCTCTTAGACTAGATAATGGTGGTGGGACTAGAGGATAAGATGGGGTAAAATTAATGGTGGCGGGTTAACATCCATAATCATTTGTGTTACAAATATCGAACTGGCTAGAAGTGGTGGCGGGGTTAAGCAAATAGATTGGTAGCATAGGTTAGACATTGTAAGCTAGAATTTGCCTAAGGCGGTGGTGGTAGATATTAAGTTGAGAAATTACTTAGAATTAAGTTTAAGTTAAGTTTGGGGGGTTAGTAAACTTCAAAGGATTAGTGTTGATATTGATTGATTAATCATACCGATAAGGAAAGAAGATACCAAATACTCCCACCAGGTGTATCCAAGACCGTTCTCCAAGATCTACGGGGTCTTCTGCTTTCTTTGTTACTGTAGGGTGGGCGGTTTTCGTCGTGCGTCATGTTGGTAGTTGGTGTCCACGTAATAGAACTAAAAAGAAACGAGGTCGAATGGCATTAGAATTTTTCATAATAAAGCAAAAAGTACCCACACCAGCTATTAAGTTATGGCAAGGCACATGTAAACAGGCAGGTATATTTTGTTGAGGAGTTAGAATGAGGTCGCATGCGTTAAACCACAGTGTGAATGGAAAACCAAAATAAAAAAAAAAAAAAAAGAAAAGAAAAAAAACGGACGTGGTAGTGGTTAGTAAGTAAGGATAGGAAATCCAGAGTTCAAATGAGCCATAGCCGCGTATGATTTGGCAACCCGGTTAAATAATTATAAAAACAGAATCAGTAACTGAAGAACTGGACGAAATAGATTTTCGTCATATCATTAGTATAGAACGGTCGGGAAATTGCAACGCGAATCGGAAACGTTTGAATGTAACAAGTCGGAAGACTGACGAGGATTCCCACGGAATCCTCTGAAGAGAGGGGGGTGTCACGGTCGATCACGCTGCGAGCCGTACCGGTGGCAGATAGAAATTCATACTAATTCATTGACGCGGACACGCTGACGGTAAAGAGAAGAAGTAATGAAGTTGTAAACAATGAGTTCAGTGGCTAAGTAGTAGCCTAAGTAGCCTAAGTGGTAAGATAGATCATAGGATTCGCAAGTAATGATGTAGATGATAGAATTCGAAGTAATAATGTAGATTACAGATTGCATGATTGTAAGATTGATGTAGGTTAAGCTTCGAGTCTCATCGAACCCTGTCCAAAAACGGCCAATACCAAAACTAAGGCGCGCATTTGCCAGGACCCGGTATTCCTCGAAGCTGTTGGTGGGGCCGAGTCGCCCCCATAACCGTTCCGAATAAACAACATGATTAAAGTACTCACCTGACTGAAGCGAAAGAGAAATATGCTGTACAACGTTTTGATACGGTCGTCGTGCACGCGAGCAAGCAGTCCATATCCAATTTAGAACCAAACGTTTTGACAAGTCGTGTGCCTGATAATCGATTGGCAGTTTTATTACTTGCCTGTATTTAATTGGTTGATCGTATGGCCATCCAGAATTTGCGAAAATCTGACCCCATTCGCTGATGCAATCAAGGGTGCGGATGACACTGTCCTGGACGGTCTTGTGCACGTAAGGATCCCGCGAAGAAATGGTCGGAAGACACTAACTACCGGCTAAGGCCTCTCATCGGAATTTGACCTGAAGAAAATAATGCGAGCAGGTAATAAAAAAAGGAATTTGCGGGTAATGGCACTGTAATTGAGCGTCCTGAATACGGCGAAGTATTGCAACTCCAAGGTGATCAGCGTGAAAACATTTGTCAGTGGCTAAACAAAATCCGGTCTAACCAAATCAGATCAACTCCAAGTACATGGTTTTCAAACAACACGAACAATATAAACGTCCGCTGCAACGATACCATTCGCGCGCACATAGTTAAACAACACGAACAATATTAACATCAGCTGCAACAATACCACCCTAGCGCACATAATGGTACAATAAATAATTTTAACGAGAAACAAATTGAAAATACGACAACGGCCATGGCGACAGACAAA
This sequence comes from Nemotelus pantherinus, assembly GCA_963978885.1. Classification (NCBI taxonomy): domain Eukaryota; kingdom Metazoa; phylum Arthropoda; class Insecta; order Diptera; family Stratiomyidae; genus Nemotelus; species Nemotelus pantherinus. The sequence continues at coordinate 141,896 of CAXBUK010000072.1, read as the reverse complement.
ACACAGATTTGACAGTTCGTGTGTCAATGGCTGCCGGGCGGAACGCCAGCGGAACGGCCCGTGTTCCGAGATGCACCGAGGCGTTGCCATACATGTATTACAGTGGATTGAGCGCAATGCAAAGTGCAATGACCAAATGCACTTGCGGCAATGCACACTAATGAGAAGGTGCAATGACCGGGAACTAGATGCATTTGAAATGCATGTGAAATGCATGGGGGATAGTCGGTTTTCTCGCCAAACGGAGAATCGAAGATCCCGTCTAAGCGGGATCAGGAAGCAAAACCGAGGCTACTTGCGAGGTGTGCAAGATATAGTTCGTCCTCTTGTTGATTGGACATGGTAAGGAATAGACGAGGGTGCAGATTTTGGAACGAAATACGAGCGATCGAATATTTTTCTTTTACATGTAACTGGCGAGAAAAAGCTTGTTGGTTGGCGGTTAGAAAACAATAACTTTCGATAGCGACGACGGTTGTAAAAGGATCGAGGAGCAGATTTTGGGACGAAATACGAGCGATCGAATATCTATTTCTTTCACATGTACCTGGCGAGAAAAAGCTTGTTGGTTGGCGGTTAGAAAACAATAACTTTCGATAGCGACGACGGTTGAAAAAGGATTGAGGAGCAGATCGAGACTACCGAACGAGTTATTGAGGAGATTATCGGCGAAGTGACGGCGAATCACGACGAGTCCGCTGCGGGAGGAGATTGATTGGAGATTAAATTGTAAGTAGTTTAAGTTTATTCTTTGTTTAATACCGAAATCTGGAAATTTGAGATAGATGATGGATGTGATACATAGAGTAAGTTATCAGAAGTGATAGAGTGTAACTTTCGCGGCGCCGTTATAAGGTAGTGCATAAGTGCCGATATAGGTAAATTAGGAACCTTCGCTAATAAACTATTGTGTATGAATTTCTTGGAAACCGCTAGCGTGTTTTTCTTTGTGCTATACATATAACGCGAAACCGTCGCATATTCTCGCTTCCGAGCGTCGGCAAGCGTAGTTTCGGGGTCGTGAAGCGAGTGGCGCCCGACCCACCCCCATCTCCGGTGAGGCTAGGCCCCCGAAACTATCGATTTGGGGTCCAAGAAAGAATAACGGTAATAAGCTATTTGTTGGGGTGCATCAGTGGCAGTTGTTGGAGTGCTGGTACCTTCTTCGTCAGATGGTCGTTCCCTTCGGGTTAAGAGAGTCATAGTTACTCCCGCCGTTTACCCGCGCTTACTTGAATTTCTTCACTTTGACATTCAGAGCACTGGGCAGAAATCACATTGTGTCAACACCCGTTAGGGCCATCACAATGCTTTGTTTTAATTAGACAGTCGGATTCCCCAAGTCCGTGCCAGTTCTGAATTAATTGTTAATTGATAGTCGTTATAAATAGATTAGAACAGAATTCCAATATATTATTAGCAAGAAAGTTCCGTAATTGGTCATGTAAACTACTATCCGAGGAACAGATACAATCTATACGCAAATATATTTCATATCGAAAATTCTCCAGAACGAGTACATAAACCATAATATTACTTCCCAATCAAGCCCGACTATCTCAATCTTCAGAGCCAATCCTTATCCCGAAGTTGCGGATCTAATTTGCCGACTTCCCTTACCTACATTATTCTATCGACTAGAGACTCTTCACCTTGGAGACCAGCTGCGGATATTGGTACGGCCTGTTGAGAAATTTGCGTAACCCCGCCATAAATTTTCAAGGTCCGAGGAGAAAATATCGACACAGCAGTAAATGCCATGCTCTTCTAGTCCATTTACCATATCTCTCTTCGAAAGACTTCCATGGTAATACGACTATAAAACAGAAAAGAAAACTCTTTCGATATCTCTCGACGGCTTCTTTATGGTTGTTTCTGTTGCCAGGATGAGCATTAAAGCCCATTTATAATAACAAACGTATACTCAACAGGTTACGGAATTGGAACCGTATTCCCTTTCGTTCAAAAGTTTCGAGTTTCCATATTTATAATAATTATATTCATAACTCATACAATTTTCGGCTTTCGCCTTGAACTTAGGACCGACTAACTCGTGATCAACCACTGTTCACACGAAACCCTTCTCCACTTCAGTCCTCCAAGGTCTCATTCGATTATTTGCTACTACCACCAAGATCTGTGCCAATGGCGGCTCCATGCAGGCTTACGCCAAACACTTCTATGCACACCATCGCACCCTCCTACTCACTAAAACTTCAAAGTTTATTAATAAATAATAAATCATTTGTTTTAGCGGTAATGTATAGGTATACAACTTGAGCGCCATCCATTTTAAGGGCTAGTTGCTTCGGCAGGTGAGTTGTTACACACTCCTTAGCGGATTACGACTTCCATGTCCACCGTCCTGCTGTTTTAAGCAAGCAACGCCTTTCATGGTATCGAAATGAGTTGTTAATTTGGGCACCGTAACATTACGTTTGGTTCATCCCACAGCGCCAGTTCTGCTTACCAAAAGTGGCCCACTGGGCACAATATATCATAACCTTTTATCTTCATTTCAAGAAAGATAAGGTTCTTACCCATTTAAAGTTTGAGAATAGGTTAAGGTCGTTTCGGCCCTAAGGCCTCTAATCATTCGCTTTACCAGATAAGATTATTTTATATAATATTTCATTGCACCAGCTATCCTGAGGGAAACTTCGGAGGGAACCAGCTACTAGATGGTTCGATTAGTCTTTCGCCCCTATACCCAATTCTGACAATCGATTTGCACGTCAGAACTGCTTCGGTCTTCCATCAGGGTTTCCCCTGACTTCAACCTGATCAGGCATAGTTCACCATCTTTCGGGTCACAACATATATGCTCAAGGTACGCTCCAGTTAGAGGTATCAATAGCAAACACAAAAAAAATTCTAGCTACTAAGATACATAACTGTACGGAACGCCCCGGGATGGATTCTGTATATAAAATATATACATAATAATCCCATTTTATATAACAGTTAAGTTAATTACGCCTTTAGGTTTATCATGAAATGATAGCCCAATGACTTGCACACATGTTAGACTTCTTGGTCCGTGTTTCAAGACGGGTCCCGAAGGTATCCTAAATCTATAGCATTGTTTATCATACAAGTGCTTATAATGAGATAAATAATACATAGATTATTCATATCATATAACATTTATAAAAAAATGTAAGCACTGTACTTTTGAATCTGTCAATTGTTTATCTGGAAACCACAAATATCGAAATATTTTCGGATTTTATTCATATTCAATATAAATATTAAATAAAGAATAAGCATTATCCAGTGGCCCTTATGATAAAAATTATATACATAATATGCTGATTAACAGATAACAATGTCTTTATTATGAAAAAATTGCACACTATTCACACATTATAATCATATAATATGTTATTAATGATGAATTTTTCATATTTAGATATTCAGGTTCATCGGGCTTAACCCCTAAGCAGTTTCACGTACTTTTTAACTCTCTATTCAGAGTTCTTTTCAACTTTCCCTCACGGTACTTGTTTGCTATCGGTCTCATGGTTGTATTTAGTTTTAGATGGAGTTTACCACCCAATTAGTGCTGCACTATCAAGCAACACGACTCTTAGGAAATATCTTCTAGTAATCATTAACATCACTACGGGCCTGGCACCCTCTATGGGTAAATGGCCTCTTTCAAGAAGGACTTGGATCGCTAATTTATCATACTAGAATATAGATATTCCATACACCGCATCTTATATTTGCTAAATTAACAAAATAACTAGGTGCTGAACTGATTTCTTTTCGCTCGCCGCTACTAAGAAAATCCTTGTTAGTTTCTTTTCCTTCCCTCATTAATATGCTTAAATTCAGGGAGTAGTCTCATATGAGTTGAGGTTGTTTGAATTTTATAAATTTCATATTGTGTTAATGACTACATATAAATACAGTTCGATTATTTATATTTTCTTTCCTAGAGTTATGTAAAACTATTATCCATTTTGCATACTCCTTTTCAAGGAAAGAAACTAATATAATCAACCATTATTGATTTATATATAAGTCTTTGATATATCTTTCCCCAAATGATATTTTCTTAATATTATAAGAGTTTCTATTGAAAACTAATAAATCAGTTTTGCAAATACTCTTAATAATACAACTTATGCATTTTTATTGAAATTGCAATAATTCCATAAAAAGCAACTCAATTTCTTTTTAGTTAGAGATATTCTTACAACCCTCAACCATATGTAGTCCATGCAACATATACTTTTTAGATACATGTAAAGCATGGACTGCAATATGCGTTCAAAATGTCGATGTTCATGTGTCCTGCAGTTCACACGATGACGCGCATTTTGCTGCGTTCTTCATCGACCCATGAGCCAAGTGATCCTCCGCTTAGGGTAATTAATTTTTTCTTTGAAATTTTTATTAAAGCAAAAAAAAAATTTTGCTCAATAATAATACTTATGTATTATTATTGATATTATAGAGATGAAATTGTTACGAATATCTTAGATACCATCCATTTGGATAGTAACTTTAACTTGTTATAATATTTCATATGAAACACTATTAAGTATAACAATATATTTCCATCTCTTTTATAAGGCATTTTGCAAACTTTCTATTATAAGATTAGTCTTTTGCCCCTAGTTCGATATTGATTTGGCATATAAATTAGTTTCATATTCATTGTTCACGTTTACTAATATGGCTGCTTATTAGTTTTTAATAGGCTGTTTGTAAGGTTCTTAATAGGCTGTTTGCTATTTGCAATTAGTATTTATATACTTGTTTACATCATTCTCAGATTAATATCAGTTTTTCGATTTTGAAAAGCATGGTAACCAAATCGAAATTTACGATACTATGATAAATCCTATTCGCGAAATATACGAAAAAAGAACATAAATGGAATATGCTATAGTTTCAAATATATTTTTCAAATAGTCTACTTATAATACTTGTCCATATCACTCTCAGTTCTTATCACATTCTCAATTTGAGGAAGCATGCCCCAATCGAGAAAGTGTAATGCTTTCAAATGCTAATATAATTTTTCGAAATGATAAATTCTATAGTTTTTCTATAGAAGATCTTCAGGAAACCCGTTCGGAAAGTTCAAGGTCATATTCCTTTCGTACTTAGGTATTGCCCCTATACCCATAATAATTCAGTTGAAATATTATTTTTTGGTACCGGGGTCCTTTGCATATCTATCCTACTCGAGACTGCCTTCGTGTCTCTAAATAGAAAGATATACCGAAAGTGCGAGAGAATTAATGGCATCCGTCCGCGTGCTATATATGCTTTTGCCCGCTAAGAACTGGACTTGCTTCCACCGATTAACGCAATCATTTTCACATATAAGATGCTTAAACAACCTAATACGCACTGCAAAAGCTGCTTAAACAATTTTCATCAATTCTGGTTCTTTGGCTGAATGATTCCAGAATTGACATGTCATAATGACATAACTTATATGATCAAATTATATAGCATTTGAAAGTTTTTCTTTCGATAACATCATTTTGATGTTATCGTTATGTTACCGCCCCATATACATTATATCATGTATAATGTATAATGTATATATTGAACTGAGAATGAATGACTTTTCTCTATAAGCATGATATCTTAGATACCGTGATATTCATCACTTAATTTATCATTTCTGAGTTAATTTCTGAAGTGTGTGTGTGTTTGAATGTATATTTTTAAAATCTAATTGCTTATATTTGATTTTGGTAAATCATTTATATATGTTTGATAATAATCAAATCATATTTTATTTTGTGAATTTTGTGAAACTTATAAAATCAGATGAGATATATTGATTTTATTTGATCAATTCGAACAACGCTTTTACTTTGGCTCATGCTTTGCGTTTGCTTTATATGTTTGCTTTATATGTTTGCTTTATATGTTTGCTTTTAATTAAAACTTTATAACGTGTTTTAATATATGCCTTCCGTCAATTCCATTAATTTCAGGTTTAAACCTTCCGTCAATTCCATTAATTTCAGTTATATAATTTATCAATGATAAAATATATGTTTTTTGGTTATTGTTTTGAAGAATCAATAATGATCCTTCCGCAGGTTCACCTACGGAAACCTTGTTACGACTTTTACTTCCTCTAAATAATCAAGTTCGGTCAACTTTTGCGAAACAGCCGTAACACACGGAGGCGTCACAGTGATCACGTCCGGAGACCTCACTAAATAATTCAATCGGTAGTAGCGACGGGCGGTGTGTACAAAGGGCAGGGACGTAATCAATACGAGCTAATGACTCGCACTTACTGGGAATTCCAGGTTCATGTGAACAGTTGCAGTTCACAATCCCAAGCATGAAAGTGATTCAGCGGTTTACCCGGACCTCTCGGTCTAGGAAATACACGTTGATACTTTCATTGTAGCGCGCGTGCAGCCCAGGACATCTAAGGGCATCACAGACCTGTGATTGCTCAATCTCATTATTGCTAGACGCAATTTGTCCATTTAAGAAGCTAGTGTCCGTATTAATGGGACAAACAAACAGGTACGGCTCAACCGATATAGACACTATCAAATAAATAGAGAACATTGCTGCATCTAAATATATGAAGGCTATATAAAGTTTCAAACACCATAATCCTGTTTGCATCTATTTAATATATTTGAGTCTCGTTCGTTATCGGAATTAACCAGACAAATCACTCCACGAACTAAGAACGGCCATGCACCACCACCCATAGATTCGAGAAAGAGCTATCAATCTGTCTTACTCATTTATGTTCGGACCTGGTAAGTTTTCCCGTGTTGAGTCAAATTAAGCCGCAGGCTCCACTCCTGGTGGTGCCCTTCCGTCAATTCCTTTAAGTTTCAGCTTTGCAACCATACTTCCCCCGGAGCCCAAAAGCTTTGGTTTCCCGGGAAGCTACTGAGAGAGCCATAGAAGTAGCTACACCCAATTGCTAGCTGGCATCGTTTATGGTTAGAACTAGGGCGGTATCTGATCGCCTTCGAACCTCTAACTTTCGTTCTTGATTAATGAAAACATCTTTGGCAAATGCTTTCGCTTAAGTTAGTCTTACGACGGTCCAAGAATTTCACCTCTCGCGTCGTAATACTAATGCCCCCAACTGCTTCTATTAATCATTACCTCTTGATCTAAAAACCAATGGAAAGTAGATCAGAGGTCTTATTCCATTATTCCATGCACAAAATATTCAGGCATTTGGAGCCTGCTTTAAGCACTCTAATTTGTTCAAAGTAATTGTATCGGCCCACAACAACACTCGGTGAAGAGCATTGAAGCAGGTTTTCTTCTTGTTTAATAAAAAAATAGGAGTTAAACATAAAAACGCACCGAAGTAGCAGTTATTATATAAAAACTCCACCGATAATACGCTTACATACAATGGTAATGTACAGACCAAAATAATGGTGTACTACCCGTATGAAGCACAAATTCAACTACGAACGTTTTAACCGCAACAACTTTAATATACGCTATTGGAGCTGGAATTACCGCGGCTGCTGGCACCAGACTTGCCCTCCAATAGGTCCTCGTTAAAGGATTTAAAGTGTACTCATTCCAATTACAGGGCCTCGGATATGAGTCCTGTATTGTTATTTTTCGTCACTACCTCCCCGTGCTGGGAGTGGGTAATTTACGCGCCTGCTGCCTTCCTTAGATGTGGTAGCCGTTTCTCAGGCTCCCTCTCCGGAATCGAACCCTGATTCCCCGTTACCCGTTGCAACCATGGTAGTCCAAGATACTACCATCAATAGTTGATAGGGCAGACATTTGAAAGATCTGTCGTCGGTACAAGACCATACGATCTGCAAATTATCCAGAGTTCAACCATATTAACAATCCCGAAAGATCGCTTGGTTTTAGCCTAATAAAAGCACACGTTCCAAAGGTCCGTGTTTATATTGCATGTATTAGCTCTAGAATTACCACAGTTATCCAAGTAACTGTTAATGATCTAAGGAACCATAACTGATATAATGAGCCTTTTGCGGTTTCACTTTTATAAATCGTGTGTACTTAGACATGCATGGCTTAATCTTTGAGACAAGCATATAACTACTGGCAGGATCAACCAGAATAATATTTTTTTACAATAAGATGTTTCCGTATGTAAGGATTCATACATCAACACTTATTTTGTTTAATATTCCGAATAGTTAACTTTACGTTTACTATTCATATTTTAATTTGCAATAGCTGTCAATATATTTAGTACTAAGTTCATATCATTCTCTTTTAACATCAGGATGATGTTTGTTTAAGTTCTTTTCCGATGATTATATCGGATAAGTACTTTGTATATACTTTGTATATACATTCTAATTCTTGTTCGATAGAATCGAACAAGAACCCGCCCCAGATCTTTATTGTTATTCATTATTACTATTAAATAACAATTGAGTATGCATGACTTTTCTTAAAGTATTTAAACAAGCATTGCTTTGTTACTTTCGACCATTTCATTTATTTATCACGAATGATATATTTCAAAAGCCTTTTATTTATTAATCTTACACATCGTTGATGTGTAAAACTAGTTTTGTTTCGGTTTTTCATTGAATTTTTGTAAAATTTATTCAGACGACATTTGAAAGTCTTTTAAAAGACGTTAAATAGTCTCGAATATTTAAAGCGATATCTGAACACCAGAGAGCATTGATAGCTCAGCTACCAATCCTCTTTATCGTTCATCGCACACGTATCTTTAATGCTGTACAAAAGACTGCAATAAAGCTTTTCATAATATATTCTTTTATTAAAAAATATATTCTCATTTCATATTTGTTAACCTCAGTTATACAAATTTTTATTTTGTAAATTACGCCAATGACCACTAAATGCTGGCTTTTGCCAAACACGTCTTACATGGACCACCGCAGATATTTACATATTATATTTTATTAAAAAATATATTTTCATTTCTGTCAGAGGCCCCAGTGACAGTTATTAATACAAAATTTTATTTTGTATATTATGCGAATGGTGGCTCCATGCAGGCTTATGCCAAACACTTCAACGCTACCACCGCATATATGAAATATTTTTATTAAAAAAAAATTTCATTTTGAGTCGAGAGGTAATTACACTTTACAAATACGATATTGAATTCATAAGTTTCAGACCATCCTCACATATTCATAAAATGTCACTCTTAACCCATTTATATGGTACAAGACCTTTGGTTTATCAAAAACTGTATAAAACAGAATTTTTTCAATTTTGCATTTCTAATATGCAATATATTTTCGGGATTGCGGAAATTACAATTCTGCGATACTTCGTGCGTTATTGGATATTTAACTACCATACACTCCATAAAGTCAAAAATGTCACGCCCGACATGTCACTCATAAGAGAGCATGCCTATCCCTAAAGACCTAAATCCGAAAAAAAGTTGACCAAGTAAAATTTTTTTTATCAATCCTTAATAAAAATGCAAAATTTTTTCGACTTCGCCTCAGTAAAGAGTCAAAACTTTATTAAGAAATGATAAAAACTTTTTTTCTCCAATTATCATTTGAATGCAATAACTAAGTACATTGTATGTTTAACGATCATAACATTAAATTTTTTTTATAGAAATCAAGAAGAGTAAAAAGTTAAAAGTAAAAAAAAATTTTATTAAGCCTTAATAAAACATTTTTGGACTTCGCCATACTGAAAGCCTCATTGGATGAAGATTTTATTAAGAAGTGATAAAAAATTTTTTTTGGAGTGAAAATTGTTTTTGGTTATTAAGCCTTAATAAGACATTTCGGAACGCCATACAAGAAGCCTACATTGGAGGAAGATTTTATTAAGAAGTGATGAAATTTTTTTTTTATTAAGCCTTAATAAAACATTTTTGGACTTCGCCATACTGAAAGCCTCATTGGATGAAGATTTTATTAAGAAGTGATAAAAAATTTTTTTTGGAGTGAAAATTGTTTTTGGTTATTAAGCCTTAATAAGACATTTCGGAACGCCATACAAGAAGCCTACATTGGAGGAAGATTTTATTAAGAAGTGATAAAATTTTTGTTTTATTAAGCCTTAATAAAACATTTTTGGACTTCGCCATACTGAAAGCCTCATTGGATGAAGATTTTATTAAGAAGTGATAAACAATTTTTTTTGGAGTGAAAATTGTTTTTGGTTATTAAGCCTTAATAAGACATTTCGGAACGCCATACAAGAAGCCTACATTGGAGGAAGATTTTATTAAGAAGTGATAAAATTTTTTTTTTATTAAGCCTTAATAAAACATTTTTGGACTTCGCCATACTGAAAGCCTCATTGGATGAAGATTTTATTAAGAAGTGATAAAAAATTTTTTTTGGAGTGAAAATTGTTTTTGGTTATTAAGCCTTAATAAGACATTTCGGAACGCCATACAAGAAGCCTACATTGGAGGAAGATTTTATTAAGAAGTGATAAAATTTTTTTTTTACTAAGCCTTAATAAAACATTTTTGGACTTCGCCATACTGAAAGCCTCATTGGATGAAGATTTTATTAAGAAGTGATAAAAAATTTTTTTTGGAGTGAAAATTGTTTTTGGTTATTAAGCCTTAATAAGACATTTCGGAACGCCATACAAGAAGCCTACATTGGAGGAAGATTTTATTAAGAAGTGATAAAATTTTTTTTTTACTAAGCCTTAATAAAACATTTTTGGACTTCGCCATACTGAAAGCCTCATTGGATGAAGATTTTATTAAGAAGTGATAAACAATTTTTTTTGGAGTGAAAATTGTTTTTGGTTATTAAGCCTTAATAAGACATTTCGGAACGCCATACAAGAAGCCTACATTGGAGGAAGATTTTATTAAGAAGTGATAAAATTTTTTTTTTTATTAAGCCTTAATAAAACATTTTTGGACTTCGCCATACTGAAAGCCTCATTGGATGAAGATTTTATTAAGAAGTGATAAAAAATTTTTTTTGGAGTGAAAATTGTTTTTGGTTATTAAGCCTTAATAAGACATTTCGGAACGCCATACAAGAAGCCTACATTGGAGGAAGATTTTATTAAGAAGTGATAAAATTTTTTTTTTATTAAGCCTTAATAAAACATTTTTGGACTTCGCCATACTGAAAGCCTCATTGGATGAAGATTTTATTAAGAAGTGATAAAAAATTTTTTTTGGAGTGAAAATTGTTTTTGGTTATTAAGCCTTAATAAGACATTTCGGAACGCCATACTAGAAGCCTACATTGGAGGAAGATTTTATTAAGAAGTGATAAAATTTTTTTTTTATTAAGCCTTAATAAAACATTTTGGACATCGCCATACTGAATGCCTCATTGGCTTCATTTTATTAAGAAGTGATAAAAATTTTTTTTTTGGAGTGAAAATTGTTTTTGTTTATTAAGCCTTAATAAGACATTTCGGAACGCCATACTAGAAGCCTACATTGGAGGAAGATTTTATTAAGAAGTGATAAAAAATTTTTTTTATTAAGCCTTAATAAAACATTTTGGACATCGCCATACTGAAAGCCTACATTGGACGATTTTATTAAGAAGTGATAAAAAATTTTTTTTGGAGTGAAAATTGTTTTTGGTTATTAAGCCTTAATAAGACATTTTGGACATCGCCATACTGAATGCCTCATTGGCTTCATTTTATTAAGGGCCTACATAGGATCCGATCATGCGAAGTGGGACGAGAAGCTTCCTGAGTCGTGCTCTGCTTTTCGTAAGGTAGTGCATGAGTCGACTGGCTTTTCGCCTCGCTCCCTCATGTTCGGATATCATCCTATTCAGCATGGCTCAGAGTACGCGCTGCTCAGGAGTCTTAAGGCTTTTGAAGACGGAGAAATTAAATTGCAATCAAACGTTGTCCGGCAACGTTTGGCGCAAGATCTTGTGAAAGACAAGTTGAACGAAGCATACAAAATCAGCGCTCAACATTACAATCTGCGAGCCAGACCACGAATTTTCTCTTTGGGTCAAAGAGTCTTCGTCCGGAACTTCGTTGTGAGCAAGGCAGTAGATCGCTTTGCAGCAAAGTTCGCCCCACGATTTGTCCCTGCCATCGTTAAGCGAAAAATCGGTCAAGTCACATACGAATACGAAGATGCAAGTGGTAAGGTGTTGGGTGTTTTTCACTCAAAAGACATCCGGGACAGAGTCGGAGACGTACCTTTTGATTCTGCATAAATCCCGAAATTGAAACGTTGGTAACACATTTTGATTGTGCCCGGCTGTGAGACTTCAGGGTCTGGGTCGTCCCCACGATTGTTGCGAAACAGCCTCGCTAAACCAGCACCCACACACACACAAGCATTGGGAGTGCAATGTTGCATGCGCCGGCCGAATGCATTGCATTGAAAAAGAGGCTTTGCTAATGTATTTGATTGTCGCATGTGCCAGTGCATTTCATCGGGTTCGCTGACCTAAGCGCAGCTGATTTGCAACGATATTTGCATCAGCTGCGTTATCAGGCCAGTGAAAACGGAACATGTTTGGTGTTGTGCGTGCAGAAGACTTGCCGCACAACTGAGCAAGAGAAAAAACGGGACGTGGCGGCAACGGGAGCTTGTCTGCTGGGGCAGTGGGAGATGGGATTCGGTTTTCAGTACTGGGTGGAAGAGGATGGTTTTTTGGGACGAGAAAAAAAGAAAGTGTGATCCGAACAAGTCAGGAGTGGATTAGTAGTGACGATCAGAGAAAAATTGTCGGGTTCGAAAATCAATAAATTTTAGGGTAGCGGTTGAGGATTGAGTGCGGTGATAAGTGAAACTGCAAAGGCGTAAAATACAGATATCTGAGAAATAAACTACGACGAAATAAGACATTTGGCGAAATAACTATGAAAATAAGATTGAGCAGAGGACTGAAATAAGTGATTTTTGGAAAAAAAGTGAAAATCGAACATTTGAGATTAGTGGTGTGAAAAATTGAAGAAAAAACATTTCCTTTGTAATCACTGGTGTGCAAAACTGTTAACTTTTCGAATGAAATAAACGTTGAATTGGTGAATTCGGGATAGAAGAAGAGGAGTTTCCTAGAATCAATGGAAAAGTAGATGTGCCCCACCAGTGAAATTTGCAGTTACTGTTTGAGGCCTTGTCTTGCGGGAAATCATTAGTGAAAGGCAATGTTGAAGTCTTTCTTTCTGTGAAATTTGTCGATTGAGCAGTACCAGCGGATGCAGTGATAAGAACCAGAGAAGCAATGGTGAATTCTTTCTTTCTGTGAAGTTTTTCTTGTCGAGTGAGCAGTACCAACGGATGCAGTGATAAAAAAAAAACTCATACGATAAAATATAAGAATTCATGGTTACCTGGCAAGTTAAAGTTTAACATATAGCAGAAAAGAAAGGCAAATACGTGAAAGCATATTATTAGAAAAATTTAAGTTCAATTTCGTACTTTGAGTTCAATTGTTTTCTGAATCCAAGAAGGGCAAGATAAGTCCAATTATTAGAGATATTTTATTCCGAATGGTGTGGGGGTATTTTGTATAATCAGATTTTCTCTATTTCAAATTGGAATTTTTTTTTCTTTGCTTATATATAATTTTGTGTATTATCTATTTGGAATGAATTTGGAATATGATCCATGTGAACGAATTCCGGCCGGGGTTGCGTATATACATAGCCCCCTACAAAATTAATGCATGGTTATGATTATTTTTATTTGGTATTATGTAATCTAGTGCTCTTCTCATTCTTGCTTGCAGTACAAGGTTGTAGTTATAATTTCATTATTCTGCATCATCATTTATTTTTTTCTTTTTTTACTATTTTCCTTTCTTTTGCATGTAATTTTTGTTTTTATGAGAAAATATATATATGATGAAAATCAACTAACTTGCTCTTTTAGTGATTCCTACATGTTTTCTTCCTTTCCCTTCCTTTCCCTTTTAATTCTATCATGTGCTAAACGTTGTGTTGTCTGCGTGCCATAGCACGAAGGTCGGGTTCGTCCCAAAAACCCACGCCGGACTGAGCTAGCTGGCAGGTTAGGCACGCGGGACAGACCCGAATCCGACCTCAAATAATATGTTGCACTGACGACAGCTCGGCTGTCATAGTTTCGCAACAATATCTATGTATCAATATATATGTATAAATATATATGCATAAATATATATGTATATATATATATGTATCAATATATATGTATAAATATATGTATATGAATATATATGTATCAATATATATGTATCAATATATATGCATAAATATATATGTATAAATATATATGTATCAATATATATGTATAAATATATATGTATAAATATATATGTATAAATATATATGTATAAATATATATGTATAAATATATATGCATAAATATATATGTATAAATATATGTGTTTAACAATATATGTATCAATATATATGTATAAATATATATGTACAAACATATATGTATAAATATATATGTATAAATATATATGTATTAATATATATGTATTAATATATATGTATAAATATATATGTATAAATATATATGCATGAATATATATGTATAAATATAAGTGTATAAATATATATGTATAAATATATATGTATAAATATATATATATAAATATATATGCATAAATATATATGTCTCAATATATATGTATAAATATTTATGCATAAATATATGTGTATAAATATATATGCATAAATATATATGTATAAATATATATGCATAAATATATATGTATCAATATATATGCATAAAAATATATGTATAAATATATATGTATAAATATATATGCACAAATATATATGTATCAATATATATGCTTAAATATATATGTATCAATATATATGTTTAAATATATATGTATAAATATATATGAATCAATATATATGTATAAATATATATGTATAAATATATATGTATAAATATATATGTATCAATATATATGTATCAATATATATGTATAAATATATATGCATAAATATATATGGATAAATATATATATATTAATATATATGTATAAATATATATGTATGAATATATATGTATCAATATATATGTATCAATATATTTGCATAAATATATATGTATAAATATAAATGCATCAATATATATGTATAAATATATGTGTATAAATATATATGTATGAATATATATGCATAAATATATATGTATAAATATATATGAATAAATATATATGTATTAATATATATGTATCAATATATATGCATAAATATGTATGTATAAATATATATGCATAAATATATATGTATAACTATATATTTTTTTTTTGCAAAGTTGTTTTTTCACCTACCTGATTAGGACGTCAGTATCAAAAACCAATTCTCTGTCACAGTTCCATTGCCTGGTACGCTCAGCCGATTTGTTGCAGCTGATCCTTTGACGTGATCCACTCATTCTAGTTAGATCGCAAGTTGATGGTAGCTTTTGCGAGCGGAAAACAAACTGGTCGGTTCGATAAACATCAACAAACGGCAGTATATCTATCTGCGGATCGTCGCGACTTAGGCGCATAAGTAACCGTAGCAAGTTGAAGGTTGAGGTATGACGAACAACAATAATGTCGATATAGTCATCGCCAAGGTGATAAAATGGCGCTAAGCCGTGTGGCGTACTTTACGATGAACAGGATATATTAGCTCCGGACACCATGACGTGCGTTTTCGAGCAGTCCTCAATGCATGGATCGGAACAGCGAGGACAATTGTGTTAACATGTCATCTTATTCTTTACGTCATGGCTGTTTGCTTCATAGTCTGGTTTCCTCGGTTCAGAAAAATATATATAATTTCATATATATATATTCTTGAATCCTGCAACATGGAAAAATTAAGACGTTTTCAAATGATGGCATTTTAGCACTTACCGGAATAGTCATATCTTCGTGGGCCCATCCAGCGGTACTGCTCACTGTCTAGCGCTATATCACCCAAAACGCCGTTGCAAATAAGACTGGCATACAGTCGAATTAATCCCGAATGATTGCGAACACTTGACAAATCCAGTCCTCGTGTCTGATCCAGGATAATATCAATCACAGCCGTCTTCAGATCGGTTGTTCCGTGCAGACAATACGCGACTGTATCTGTACTTCCTGCTGGAATGACACCGACCAGTATGCGTAGTTTTGGCAAGTATTTTGGTCGTTGTGGATCCAAATCGAGGTCCTTCATTGTTCGCTGCATCAGCCCATTGAAAACTTCGGAAAACGTTCCATCGCCGCCCACGCAACAAACAGCGTCATATTGATCGAGTGCCGGATTCTCAATATCTATGTATTATTAGATTTGTATAAATATATATGTATAAATATTAATGTATAAATATATATGTATAAATATATATGTATCAATATATATGTATAAATATTTATGTATAAACATATTTGCATAAATATATATGTGTAAATATATATGTATAAATATATATGTATCAATATATATGTATTAATATCTATGTATCACTCTATATGTATAAATATATATGCATAAATATATATGTATAAATATATAGGTATCATTATATATGTATAAATATATATGTATGAATACATATGTATCAATATATATGTATCAATATATATGCAAAAATATATCTGTATAAATATAAATGCATCAATATATATGTATAAATATATATGCATAAATATATATGTATCAATATATATGTATCAATATATATGTATAAATATATATGTATAAATATATATGCATATATATATATGTATAAATATATATGTAAAAATATATATGCATAATTATATATGTATCAATATATATATGCATAAATATATATGTATAAATATATATGTATAAATATATCTGTACAAATATTTATGTATAAATATATATGTATAAATATATATGTATCAATATCTATGTATAAATATATATGTATATATATATATGCATAAATATATATGCATAAAAATATATGTATAAATATATATGTATAAATACATATGCATAAATATATATGTAAAAATGTATATGCATAAGTATATATGTATCAATATATATGCATAAATATATATGTATAAATATATGTGCATAAATATATATGCACAAATATATAAGTATAAATATATGTGCATAAATATATATGTATAAATATATATGTATAAATATATATGTATAAATATATATGAATCAATACATATGTATCAATATATATGTATCAATATATATGCATAAATATATATGTATAAATATAAATGCATCAATATATATGTATAAATATATGTGTATAAATATATATGTATCAATATATATGCATAAATATATATGTATAAATATATATGTTTAAATATATATGTATAAATACATATGTATCAATATATATGCATAAATATATATGTCTAAATATATATGCATAAATATATATGTATAAATATATATGTATTAATATATATGTATCAATATATATGTATTAATATCTATGTATCAATATATATGTATACATATATATATATGCATAAATATATGTTTTTAAATATATATGCATCAATATATATGTATAAATAAATATGTATGACTATATATGTATCAATATAAATGTATCAATATATATGCATAAATATATATGTATAAATATATATGTTTCAATATATATGTATAAATATATATGTATAAATATTTATGTATAAATATATATGCATAAATATATATGTTTTATATATATATGCATAAATATATATGTATAAATATATGTGTATAACAATATATGTATCAATATATATGTATAAATATATATGTAGAAACATATATGTAACAATATATATGTATAAATACATATGTATTTATATATATGTATAAATATATATATATATATATATATATATATATATATATATATATATATATATATATATATATATATATATATATGTATCAATATATATGCATAAATATATATGTATAAATATATGTGTATAAATATATATGTATGAATATATATGTATAAATATATATGCTTAAATATAGATGTCTCAATATATATGTATAAATATATATGTATAAATATATATGTATATATATATATAGGCATAAATATATATGTATAAATTTATATGCATAAATATATATGTATCAATATATATGCATAAATATATATGTATCAATATATATGTATAAATATATATGCACAAATATGTATATATAAATATATGTGCATAAATATATATGTATCAATATATATGTATAAATATATATGTATAAATATATATGAATAAATATTTGTGTATAAATATATATGTATAAATATATATGTATAAATATATATGTATCAATATATATGTATCAATATATATGTATAAATATATATGCATAAATATATATGGATAAATATATATGTATCAATATATATGTATCAATATATATGCATAAATATAGATGTATAAATATAAATGCATCAATATATATGTTTAAATATATGTGTATAAATATATATGTATCAATATATATGCATAAATATATATGTATAAATATATTTGTTTAAATATATATGTATAAATATATATGTATCAATATATATGCATAAATATATATGTATAAATATATATGCATAAATTTATATGTATAAATATATATATATTGTTTTGCAAAGTTGTTTTTTCACCTACCTGATTAGGACGTCAGTATGAAAAACCAATTCTCTGTTACAGTTCCATTGCCTGGTACGCTCAGCCGATTTGTTGGAGCTGATCCTTTGACGTGATCCACTCATTCTAGTTAGATCGCAAATTGATGGTAGCTTTTGCGAGCGGAAAACAAACTGTACGGTTCGATAAACATCAACAAACGGCAGTATATGTATCTGCGGATCGTCGCGACTTAGGCGCATAAGTAACCGTAGCAAGTTGAAGGTTGAGGTATGACGAACAACAATAATGTCGATATAGTCATCGCCAAGGTGATAAAATGGAGCTAAGCCGTGTGGCGTACTTTACGATGAACAGGATATATTAGCTCCGGACACCATGACGTGCGTTTTCGAGCAGTCCTAAATACATGGATCGGAACAGCGAGGACAATTGTGTTTACATGTCATCTTATTCTTTACGTCATGGCTGGTTGCTTCATCGTCTGGTTTCTTCGGTTCAGAGAAACATATATAATTTTATATATATATATTTTTGAATCCTGCAACATGGAAAAATTAAGACGTTTTCAAATGATGGCATTTTAGCACTTACCGGAATAGTCATGTCTTCGTGGGCCCATCCAGCGACACTGCTCACTGTCTAGCGCTAGTCGAATTAATCCCGAATGATTGCGAACACTTGACAAATCCAGTCCTCGTGCATCAATATATATGTATAAATATATGTGTATAAATATATATGTATAAATATATATGTATAAATATATATGTATAAATATATATGTATCAATATATATGTTTCAATATATATGTATAAATATATATGCATAAATATATATGGATAAATATATATGTATCAATATATATGTATCAATATATATGCATAAATATAGATGTATAAATATAAATGCATCAATATATATGTATAAATATATGTGTATAAATATATATGTATCAATATATATGCATAAATATATATGTATAAATATATTTGTTTAAATATATATGTATAAATATATATGTATCAATATATATGCATAAATATATATGTATAAATATATATGCATAAATTTATATGTATAAATATATA
Source organism: Nemotelus pantherinus (assembly GCA_963978885.1). NCBI lineage: Eukaryota > Metazoa > Arthropoda > Insecta > Diptera > Stratiomyidae > Nemotelus > Nemotelus pantherinus. The sequence continues at coordinate 122,280 of CAXBUK010000072.1, read as the reverse complement.
TATATTGTTTTGCAAAGTTGTTTTTTCACCTACCTGATTAGGACGTCAGTATGAAAAACCAATTCTCTGTTACAGTTCCAATGCCTGGTACGCTCAGCCGATTTGTTGGAGCTGATCCTTTGACGTGATCCACTCATTCTAGTTAGATCGCAAATTGATGGTAGCTTTTGCGAGCGGAAAACAAACTGTACGGTTCGATAAACATCAACAAACGGCAGTATATGTATCTGCGGATCGTCGCGACTTAGGCGCATAAGTAACCGTAGCAAGTTGAAGGTTGAGGTATGACGAACAACAATAATGTCGATATAGTCATCGCCAAGGTGATAAAATGGAGCTAAGCCGTGTGGCGTACTTTACGATGAACAGGATATATTAGCTCCGGACACCATGACGTGCGTTTTCGAGCAGTCCTAAATACATGGATCGGAACAGCGAGGACAATTGTGTTTACATGTCATCTTATTCTTTACGTCATGGCTGGTTGCTTCATCGTCTGGTTTCTTCGGTTCAGAGAAACATATATAATTTTATATATATATATTTTTGAATCCTGCAACATGGAAAAATTAAGACGTTTTCAAATGATGGCATTTTAGCACTTACGGGAATAGTCATATCTTCGTGGGCCCATCCAGCGATACTGCTCACTGTCTAGCGCTAGTCGAATTAATCCCGAATGATTGCGAACACTTGACAAATCCAGTCCTCGTGTCTGATCCAGGATAATATCAATCACAGCCGTCTTCAGATCGGTTGTTTCGTGCAGACAATACGCGACTGTATCTGTACTTCCTGCTGGAATGACACCGACCGGTATGCGTAGTTTTGGCAAGTATTTTGGTCGTTGTGGATCCAAATCGAGGTCCTTCATTGTTCGCTGCATCAGCCCATTGAAAACTTCGGAAAACGTTCCATCGCCGCCCACGCAACAAACTACGTCATATTGATCGAGTGCCGGATTATCAATATCTATGTATAAATATATATGTATAAATATATATGTATATCTATTAATGTATAAATATATATGTATAAATATATATGTATCAATATATATGTATAAATATATATGTATAAACATATTTGCATAAATATATATGTATAAATATATATGTATAAATATATATGTATCAATATATATGTATTAATATCTATGTATCAATTTATATGTATAAATATATATGCATAAATATATATGTATAAATATATATGTATCAATATGTATGTATAATTATATATGTATGAATATATATGTATCACTATATATGTATCAATATGTATGCATAAATATATATGTATAAATATATATGTATCAATATATATGTATAAATATATATGTATAAATATATATGTATCAATATATATGTACTAATATATATATATATAAATATATATGCATAAATTTATATGTATAAATAAATGTGTATAACAATATATGTATCAATATATATGTATGATATAAATAAATATGTATAAACATATATGTAACAATATATATGTATAAATATATATGTATAAATATATATGTATAAATATATCTGTACAAATATTTATGTATAAATATATATCTATAAATATATATGCATAAAAATATATGTCTCAATATATATGTATAATATATATGTATAAATATATATGTATAAATATATATGCATAAATATATATGTATTAATATATATGCATAAATATATATGTATCAATATATATGCATTAATATTTGTATAAATATATATGTATAAATATATATGCACAAATATATATGTATAAATATATGTGCATAAATATATATGTATCAATATATATGTATAAATATATATGTATAAATATATATGAATCAATATATATGTATAAATATATATGTATAAATATATGTATTAATATATATGTATCAATATATATGTATCAATATATATGTATAATTATATATGCATAAATATATATGGATAAATATATATGTATCAATATATATGTATAAATATATATGTATGAATATATATGTATCAATATATATGTATCAACATATATGCATAAATATATATGTATAAATATAAATGCATCAATCTATATGTATAAATATATGTGTATAAATATATATGTATCAATATATATGCATAAATATACATATATGTATAAATATATATATTGTTTTGCAAAGTTGTTTTTTCACCTACCTGATTAGGACGTCAGTATCAAAAACCAATTCTGTATTACAGTTCCATTGCCTGGTACGCTCGGCCGATTTGTTGGAGCTGATCCTTTGACGTGATCCACTCATTCTAGTTAGATCGCAAGTTGATGGTAGCTTTTGCGAGCGGAAAACAGACTGGTCGGTTCGATAAACATCAACAAACGGCAGTATATCTATTTGCGGATCGTCGCGACTAAGGCACATAAGTAACCGTAGCAAGTTGAAGGTTGAGGTATGACGAACAACAATAATGTCGATATAGTCATCGCCAAGGTGATAAAATGGCGCTTAGCCGTGTGGCGTACTTTACGATGAACAGGATATATTAGCTCCGGACACCATGACGTAAGTTTTCGAGCAGTCCTCAATACATGGATCGGAACAGCGAGGACAATTGTGTTTACATGTCATCTTATTCTTTACGTCATGGCTGTTTGCTTCATCGTCTGGTTTCTTCGGTTCAGAGAAACATATATAATTTTATATATATATATTCTTGAATCCTGCAATATGGAAAAACTAAGGCGTTTTCAAATGATTGCATTTTAGCACGTACCGGAATAGTCATATCTTCGTGGGTCCATCCAGCGATACTGCTCACTGTCTAGCGCTATATCACCCATATAGCCGAAGCAAATAAGGCTGGCATACAGTCGAATTAATCCCGAATGATTGCGAACACTTGACAAATCCAGTCCTCGTGTCTGATCCAGGAGAATATCAATCACAGCCGTCTTCAGATCGGTTGTTCCGTGCAGACAATACGCGACTGTATCTGTACTTCCTGCTGGAATGACACCGACCGGTATGCGTAGTTTTGGCAAGTATTTTGGTCGTTGTGGATCCAAATCGAGGTCCTTCATTGTTCGCTGCATCAGCCTATTGAAAACTTCGGAAAACGTTCCATCGCCGCCCACGCAACAAACAGCGTCATATTGATCGAGTGCCGGATTATCAATATCTATGTATAAATAGATATGTATCAATATATATGTATAAATATTAATGTATAAATATATATGTATAAATATATATGTATCAATATATATGTATAAATATATATGTACAAACATATTTGCATAAATATATATGTATAAATATATATGTATAAATATATATGTATCAATATATATGTATTAATATCTATGTATCAATATATATGTATAAATATATATGCATAAGTATATATGTATAAATATATATGTATCAATATATATGTATAAATATATATGTATGATTATATATGTATCAATATATATGTATCAATATATATGCATAAATATATATGTATAAATATATATGTATCAATATATATGTATAAATATATATGTATAAATATATATGTATTAATATATATGTATAATTATATGTGTATAAATATATATGCATAAACATATATGTTCAATCTCATAGCAACTGTACTCAACAGAACATGTATAATGTATAAATATATATGTATAAATATATATGTATAAATATATCTGTACAAATATTTATGTATAAATATATATGTATAAATATATATGTATCAATATCTATGTATAAATATATATGTATAAATATATATGCATAAATATATATGCATAAAAATATATGTATAAATATATATGTATAAATACATATGCATAAATATATATGTAAAAATATATATGCATAAATATATATGTATCAATATATATGCATAAATATATATGTATAAATATATGTGCATAAATATATATGCACAAATATTTAAGTATAAATATATGTGCATAAATATATAAGTATAAATATATATGTATAAATATATATGTATAAATATATATGAATCAATACATATGTATCAATATATATGTATCAATATATATGCATAAATATATATGTATAAATATAAATGCATCAATATATATGTATAAATATATGTGTATAAATATATATGTATCAATATATATGCATAAATATATATGTATAAATATATATGTTTAAATATATATGTATAAATATATATGTATCAACATATATGCATAAATATATATGTCTAAATATATATGCATAAATATATATGTATAAATATATATGTATAAATATATATGTATCAATATATATGTATTAATATCTATGTATCAATATATATGTATACATATATAAATATATATATATATATGCATAAATATATATTTTTTAAATATATATGCATCAATATATATATATAAATATATATGTATGACTTTATATGTATCAATATAAATGTATCAATATATATGCATAAATATAAATGTATAAATATATATGTTTCAATATATATGTATAAAAATATATGTATAAATATTTATGTATAAATATATATGCATAAATATATATGTTTTATATATATATGCATAAATATATATGTATAAATATATGTGTATAACAATATATGTATCAATATATATGTATAAATATATATGTAGAAACATATATGTAACAATATATATGTATAAATACATATGTATTTATATATATGTATAAATATATATGTATATATATATATGTATCAATATATATGCATATATATATATATATGCATAAATATATGTGTATAAATATATATGTATAAATATATATGTATAAATTTATATGCTTAAATATAGATGTCTCAATATATATGTATAAATATATATGTATAAATATATATGTATAAATATATATGCATAAATATATATGTATAAATTTATATGCATAAATATATATGTATCAATATATATGCATAAATATATATGTATCAATATATATGTATAAATATATATGCACAAATATGTATATATAAATATATGTGCATAAATATATATGTATCAATATATATTTTTAAATATATATGCATAAATATATATGAATAAATATTTGTGTATAAATATATATGTATAAATCTATATGTATAAATATATATGTATCAATATATATGTATCAATATATATGTATAAATATATATGCATAAATATATATGGATAAATATATATGTATCAATATATATGTATAAATATATATGCATAAATATAGATGTATAAATATAAATGCATCAATATATATGTATAAATATATGTGTATAAATATATATGTATCAATATATATGCATAAATATATATGTATAAATATTTTTGTTTAAATATATATGTATAAATATATATGTATCAATATATATGCATAAATATATATGTATAAATATATATGCATAAATTTATATGTATAAATATATATATATTGTTTTGCAAAGTTGTTTTTTCACCTACCTGATTAGGACGTCAGTATGAAAAACCAATTCTCTGTTACAGTTCCATTGCCTGGTACGCTCAGCCGATTTGTTGGAGCTGATCCTTTGACGTTATCCACTCATTCTAGTTAGATCGCAAGTTGATGGTAGCTTTTGCGAGCGGAAAACAAACTGGTCGGTTCGATAAACATCAGCAAACGGCAGTTTATGTATCTGCGGATCGTCGCGACTTAGGCGCATAAGTAACCGTAGCAAGTTGAAGGTTGAGGTATGACGAACAACAATAATGTCGATATAGTCATCGCCAAGGTGATAAAATGGAGCTAAGCCGTGTGGCGTACTTAACGATGAACAGGATATATTAGCTCCGGACACCATGACGTGCGTTTTCGAGCAGTCCTAAATACATGGATCGGAACAGCGAGGACAATTGTGTTTACATGTCATCTTATTCTTTACGTCATGGCTGGTTGCTTCATCGTCTGGTTTCTTCGATTCAGAGAAACATATATAATTTTATATATATATATTTTTGAATCCTGCAACATGGAAAAATTAAGACGTTTTCAAATGATGGCATTTTAGCACTTACCGGAATAGTCATATCTTCGTGGGCCCATCCAGCAATACTGCTCACTGTCTATCGCTATATCACCCATATAGCCGTAGCAAATAAGGCTGGCATACAGTCGAATTAATCCCGAATGATTGCGAACACTTGACAAATCCAGTCCTCGTGTCTGATCCAGGATAATATCAATCACAGCCGTCTTCAGATCAGTTGTTCCGTGCAGACAATACGCGACTGTATCTGTACTTCCTGCTGGAATGACACCGACCGGTATGCGTAGTTTTGGCAAGTATTTAGGTCGTTGTGGATCCAAATCGAGGTCCTTCATTGTTCGCTGCATCAGCCCATTGAAAACTTCGGAAAACGTTCCATCGCCGCCCACGCAACAAACAGCGTCATATTGATCGAGTGCCGGATTATCAATATCTATGTATAAATAGATATGTATAAATATATATGTATAAATATTAATGTATAAATATATATGTATAAATATATATGCATCAATATATATGTATAAATATATATGTACAAACATATTTGCATAAATATATTTGTATAAATATATATGTATAAATATATATGTATCAATATATATGAATTAATATCTATGTATCAATATATATGTATAAATATATATGCATAAATATATATGTATAAATATATATGTATCAATATATATGTATAATTATATATGTATGAATATATATGTATCAATATATATGTATCAATATGTATGCATAAATATATATGTATAAATATATATGTATCAATATATATGTATAAATATATATATATAAATATATATGTATCAATATATATGTATAAATATATATATATATAAATATATATATGCATAAATATATATGTATAAATAAATGTGTATAACAATATATGTATCAATATATATGTATAAATATATATGTATAAACATATATGTAACAATATATATGTATAAATATAAATGTATAAATATATATGTATAAATATATATGTATCAATATATATGTATGAATATTTATCAATATATATGTATAAATATGTATAAATATGTATAAATATATATGTATAAATATATATGTATAAATATATCTGTATAAATATTCATGTATAAATATATATGTATAAGTATATATGTATCAATATCTATGTATTAATATATATGTATAAATATATATGTATCAATATATATGCATAAATATATATCTATAAATATATATGTATAAATATATATGTATAAATAAATATGTATAAATATATATGCATAAATATATATGTATCAATATATATGCATAAATATATAGGTATAAATATATATGTATAAATGTATATGCACCAATATATAGGTATAAATATATGTGCATAAATATATATGTATCAATATATATGTATAAATATATATATAAATATATATGAATCAATATATATGTATAAATATATATGTATAAATATATATGTATAAATATATATGTATCAATATATATGTATCAATTAGAGATGTGCTTTACTGCTCTTTTTACTGAGCAGTGATCGCAGAGAGCAGTTTGAGCAAAGAGCAGTTTAGAGTAATAGCTATTCAATCGCAATTGCGATTGCAGTTTTGTGCGTACGAAAAACCGCTCGCTACTTTTGATTGCTCATTGCCAGTGTTTGCTCGTTACCTTCTCATCGCCTTCGATTTGTGCTTGATACAGCGATTTCTAGCCTCAGATTGCAATCGCATTGTATGCTTACAATTCTACTGTATTTTTCCGTGGTGATGGATGCTCATGTTTAGAACAGATGTAGTTTGTTTGGGAATACGTTGCCTGCATTAATTCGGCACATGCTAGCAGAAGAATGTATTGTCAAGTGCTTAGTAAATCGTATAGTAGTTTTGTGGTTTTAAAAATGTCATACATTGGATGCAAGCAACGTCGTGAAATGTTATTATGATAACATGAAAATGATAACAAAATTTTTACGTGTATTAAACATGCACCCATAAGTCACAACCCCGGTAGAGTTGGACTGCAGTCACGAGCACCGCCGCAGAAGCCAACTGGCGAACCAAAAAGGATCTCAACATGATTAGTGATACTTTCAGTTTTTCGGGCAGATTTGATTCTGACGTATCTTAGAAACTAGGCCGCTTTTTCCCAGATTTATGTGGAAATTTCGCCCGAAACAACTCAGAAAGGTCCCCAAATTCATGGTAGACAAAAAAAAATTTTTTGGAAATTATGCACGTTTTTGCCCAATTTCCCCTATCAGAAATTTTGTCGCCCTTAATATATCACTAATATACTCCCCGACCACTTTCAATCATCGAAAGCGCCATAAAGGCCGTTTTTGCCAAACTATGGCCAAAAAACCCCTTACTCCCCTACAAAACCGCAATTTTTGTATCACAGCAATAGGTCTTGGCCCGTTATGTCCCAAACCACTCTAACCCGAAATTGGCCTATTTTGTCCGATTTCAGCTACTTTTGCCCTAAAAACTCTTTGAATAATTGAATAAAATACTTGCAAGTCCGAAAATACTCGCAAGGGTAGAAAGAAAAGAATCTGAATAGATGAGCATTTAAAATTTTCTGTATTGCAAAAGAGCAATGAGCAGTTGAACAGCATGAGCAGAAAACAATCAAATTGCTCACTGCTCTTCATAAAACTATCTGCTCTGCAAAAGAGCAGTGAGCAATTGAACAGCATGAGCAGAGAGCAATCTCACTGCTCACTGCTCTTCATAAAACTATCTGCTCTGCAAAAGAGCAGTGAGCAATTGAACAGCATGAGCAGAGAGCAATCGCACTGCTCACTGCTCTTTTCAAAGAGCAGTGCGATTAGTAGCAGTGATCGCAGGAGCAGTCCCATCTCTATACGAGACACATGTATCAGACATATATTTCTCGAAGATTCACAAACTGCCTTCTAGAGAGTTATTTTACGTTTTATCCATGATTGTTTTTGTCGTTTGAATACATGTATGAAATACATGTATGAGATGTATGTCGAGTATTTCCTCGCCGTTTCTAGTATTTTCTGGCACCGCTACAACTCGTTTGGCGTGCATGCAACAATATATATTTATACATATATATTGATACATATATATTTATACATATAAATTTATGCATATAGATTTATACATATATATCTATACATAAATATTGATACATATATATTTATACATATATATTTATGCATATATATTTATACATATATATTTATACATATATATTGAATATATATGTATAAATAGAGCATATACTCACTATACATACTCACTATACATACGCATATACTCACTGGCAGAGGAGGTGGCCATCCTCGTAAACTGGCCATCCTCGTAAAACGAAATATCAGCCACCATCATATCACCATCCCCAACCTCGATCAACTAGAGGCAACAGCAATCAAAGTCCACACTCAGTCTTTTGAGTTCATAGTGATTTCTGTCTACAAGCCCCCAAGCTCACTCAATTTTACCCCAGATCTCTCTAAACTGGTCGATCAAGAAGGACCCGTCTTTATAGCTGGAGATCTTAATGCCTACCACCGACTCTGGGGAGATAGGAGCAGTAACAGAGCGGGAACACTGCTAAGAAAGCTCGTCATGGACAAACAAGTTAGCCCACATATAACAAACGAACCTACCCACTTCGGGATAACCAACAACCACGCTCTCGACATAGGTCTCTCCTTGGACTTCCAGCATAATGTGGGGACCAGAGTACTAGATGAGCTCTCATCCGACCATAAACCCGTACTCTTTTTTAATAGAAGACGTCTACATTGACGATCCCCTAAAATACAGATCCAAAACGAGCTGGCAGGCTTTCCAGGACGCAATGGAGACCGATATCCCGCAGCCAGCTCTCGAAACAGCAAGAGACATAGATAGAGCCATTGAAAACCTATCAACCAAAATAGTCCAAGTGAAAGAAGAGTTCACTACAAAAACCCCGATAGAAGGCTATAACCCATACGAGCTCCCAAGGGACATTAAAGAGCTGATCAAAAAAAGAAATCGAGTAAGGAGAAGTGCTAGACGCACTGGAGATCCCAGCTCAAGACGGGAAGTGAACCGTCTCACAAACCACATTAGCCAGCAGATCTCACTATTCAAGAACGAACAGTGGGAAAGTTTTCTTCTAAGTATGGAACCAGGTGACAACAATTTCTGGAGAATGACTAAATATTTTAGACAAAAAAACAAAGTTGCAATACCAGCAATCCATGGCCCTAATGGCCTTAAATACGACAACGAGGGAGAGGCAAAGGCCTTTGCAGATACACTAGAACTGCAATTCAAAGAGAACACAACAAACCCACAGGAATATGACCAGGAAGAGGAGATTGAAGAAAGAGCCACCAACATTTTAGAGACAGCAACCCAAAGAGAAGAAGAGATCCGTCCCACGGACATAGAAGAGATTAAGCAGCTGATAGCTCGGCTAAATAAACGTAAGTCACCAGGACTAGACACGGTGACAAATATCTGCCTCAGACACCTACCAGATAACAAAATTCAAGAGATAACAGACATTGCCAATGCGATCTTCCGAACAAATTATTTTCCGAGCCTCTGGAAAAAAGCAACAATAACGGTTGTCCCAAAACCACACAAAAATCTCACTTTTCCGCAAAACTGGAGACCAATCAGCCTCTTATCCTCGATCGGGAAGTTAGTGGAACGGCTAATACTTTCACGACTTGAGAAAGTAGTCACCGACAAATCCATCGTCCCAGAAGAGCAGTTCGGATTCAGAGCCCACCACTCTACCGAGCTACAACTAGCTAGAGTGACCCAGCAGATTATAACTGGGTTCAATCAAAAGAAATCAACAGGTCTTGTTATGTTTGACGTTGCCAAGGCATTCGATAAGGTCTGGCACGCGGGGTTAATCGTTAAAATGTACGATTTTAATATCCCAAAGCCCCTTATACAGTTGATTGGATCATTCCTTGAGGGCAGAATCTTTTCCGTTCGAATAAACGACCACTACTCTAGCACACGACCAATAGAAGCCGGAGTTCCGCAAGGTTCCCCACTCTCACCACTGTTGTATACCATATACACCGCAGACATTCCAAGGATGCCCACAACGAAAATCTCCCTTTTTGCAGACGATACCTGCATCTACTACACATCTCGACAGGCTGAATTTATAACCAGCAATCTCCAACTTTACATAGACACGCTGATGGATTACTTCCAGAAGTGGAAGATTCGTATCAACGCGGAAAAAACCCAAGCAATCTTCGTGACAAGACGACGAAGACAAAACCCAAGCCAACTTACAGTAGACAATGAACCCATAGAATGGAAAACGACAGCCAAATACCTAGGACTCACTTTTGACAAAAGACTTTCGTGGAATACGCACATACAAAACAAACAACTAACGGCTAACAGAATACTGAACCAACTGTACCCATTACTTACATCAAATAAGCTTAATATTAAGAACAGAGTCCTTATATATAAGCAAATCATTAGACCAACCATAACTTATGGCAGCAGCATCTTCTACCAAACACACAGGACAAACAAGAAACAGTTACAAACTTGCCAAAGCCTGGCCCTGAGGAAGCTAACAAGAGCACCCTGGTACATCAGAAACACTGACATACACAAAGACTTACGAATAGAAACAATAGACAAGTTCATACGAGACAAGGCACTAAAACTACTCGACACAATCGACAGACATTCCAACAGCACCCTTGCTATCTTAAGATTCGAATAACAAAGAGAAAACGATATCTACTTAAACATAATGCCGGATTTATACATAGGGACGAGCGTCTCGTGTACAAGAGTCAACAAGACTCAACAAGACATTGGACGAGACTCCGCAAGACATAGGGTGAATTGTTTACTTAGGATATTGCACCAAGCAACACGGACCATGCACCATGGACCTTTCATAGGGTGAATTGTTTACTTAGGATATTGCACCATGCATCTTTCGACAGTTGTGAGCTGTTTTGTTCAGTTCAGTGAACGATGGCTGAGGTACAGGTTGTGGCTATTGCAACTGCCTGGTGTGCGTTGAGTGATTTCAATCTGGAACAAGCAAACACATGTTTGAAGTCCCGGCGAAAAATTCGAAAATTTAAATGAGCACATGCTACCCTCTCGAATCCCTTTGACTCGATGCATAAAACCGCCTTCGCTTTGAGCGGCTTCGAGCTACGACGAGACGGTCATTAACACTCAGGCACAGCAATAAAAGGATCATTATCCCTTCATAAAACAAACAAGAGCCGACGAGCAAACCATTTACACACGCGTGCTTGCCATGAAAAAAACAGCCGAGAATAGACAAGGAGACCATTTACACACAGACCTTGTCTATATTTGGCATTCCTCGGCGAGAATGTAAATCCGGCTTCAGCGCATTAGGATACTAATGTAGCAGACCTATGAGGGACCGACAAATAGACTAAAACATAATAGAGAGGAAAAGGAGAGCGTATGAACGCTCACTGAGAGGAAGGGAGTCAAAGTGCAACCGGCACAAGCTCCAAAAATATAACAGTTCTCACATATATATTGATACATATTCATTTATTCATAATTATTCATAAATGTATATGTATAAATATATTTGTATCAATATATACATATATATTTATACAAATATATTTATACGTTTATATTTATACATACATATTTATACATATATATTTATACATATATATTGATACATATATATTTATGCACATATATTTATACATATATATTTATGCATATATATTTATACATATCTATTTATACATATATATTGATACATATATATTTATACATCTATTTTTTTACATATATATTAATATATATATATATATATATATATATAAATATATATATATATATATATATATATATATATATATATATATATATATATATATATATATATATATTTATACATACATATTTATACATATATATTGACACATATATATTTATACGTATATATTTATACATATGTATTGATACATATATATTTATACATATATATTTATACAGATATATTTATACATATATATACAGATATATTTATATATATATTGATACATATATATTTATCCATATATATTTATGCATATATATTTATACATATATATTGATACATATATATCTATACATATTTATTTATACATATATATTTATACATATATATTGATACATATATATTGATTCATATATATTTATACATATATATTTATACATATATATTGATACATATATATTTATGCACATATATTTATACATATATATTTATGCATTTATATATACATATATATTTATACATATATATTTATGCCTATATATTGATACATATATATTTATGCATATATATTTATACATATATATTTATGCATATATATTTATACATATATATTTATACATATATATTTATACATATATGGTTATACATATATATTTATACATATATATTTATACATATATATTTATACACATATATTTATACATATATATTTATGCATATATATTTATGCATATAAATTTATACATATAAATTGATACATATTCATACATATGTATTGATACATATAAATTTAAACATATATATTTATACATATATAATTATACATAGATATTGATACATATATGTTTATACATATATATTTATACATATATATTGATACATATATATTTATACACATATATTTATGCATATATATTTATGCATATATATTTATACATATATATTTATACATATATATTAATACATATATATTTAAACATATATATTTATACATATATATTGATACATATATATTTATACATATATATTTATGCATATATATATTGATACATATATATTTATACACAAATATTTATACATATATATTGATGCATTTATATTTATACATATATATTTATGCATATATATTGGTACATATATATTTATACATATATATTTATACATATATATTGATTCATATATATTTATACATATATATTTATATATATATATTGATACATATATATTTATACACATATATTGATGCATATATATTTATGCATATATATTTATGCATATATATTTATGCATATAAATTGATACATATATATTTATACATATATATTTATGCATATATATTGATACATATATACTTATACACATATATTTATACATATATATCTATGCATATATATTTATAAATATATATTTATACACATATATTGATACATATATAATTATGCATATATATTTATACATATATATTATACATATATACTGATACATATATATTTATACACACATATTTATACATATATATTTATGCATATATATTTACACAAATATATTGATACATATATATTTACACATATATATTTATGCATATATATTTATACATATATATTTATACATATATATTGATACATATATATTTATACATATATATTGATACATATGTATTTATACATATATATTTATACATATATATTGATACATATGTATTATACATATATATTTATACAAATATATTTATACAAATATATTTATACATATATATTTATGCATATATATTTATACATATATATTGATACATAAATATTGATACATATATATTTATACCTATATATTTATACATATATGTTTATACATATATATATTGATACATATATATTTGTACATATATATTTATACATATATATTGATACATATATATTTATACATATATATTTATGCATATATATTTATACATATATATTTATGCAAATATATGGATACAAATATATTTATGCATATATATTTATACATAGATATTTATACATATATATTTATGCATATATATTGATACATATATATTTATGCATATATATTTATACATATATATTGAAACATATATATTGATTCATACCAAACTTCTGGTGCCAAACTACTGGTGGACGGGGGAGCTAAGCAGACTTCGCACTGAGTGCCTGAAGGCGAGGAGAAAAAGCCAACACGGCGTAAACCGACTCAACTATGAGGTGCTTCAGCAAGAATACCAACAAGCGAGAAAAAGGTTTCAACTCGCCATACGCAGTAGCAAAAATGCATGCTTCAAACAGCTGTGCGAAGAAGCAAACGTTGACCCATGGGGTGGAGCGTATCGAGCCGTCATGTCACGTATTAAGTGTTTGAGATCACCACAAGTAAGCTGCCCTGCTCTCCTCGAGAAGATTGTATGCACACTCTTTCCTCGTCATCAGGATAACTTTCGAACAGTCCCGCAAGGATCCGTGAGTGAGATACCACCAGTGACTGAAAAGGAACTTTTGGAGGTTTGCAGTCGGCTCAAGGACAACAAAGCACCGGGGTTGGACGGTATCACCAACAAATGCCTAAAGGTCGCAGTGAAACTGAAGCCTGATCTATTTATAAGTGTTTTTAACGCATGCTTGACTGAACAAACTTTCCCAAGCTGCTGGAAAAAACAAAAACTTGTCTTGCTGCCAAAGCCCAAGAAACCCGTTGGCGAACCGACATCGTACCGTCCTATCTGCCTGCTGGATGTGATGGGAAAAATGCTGGAACGCCTAATGCACAACAGACTTGTATCAGCTGTGGAAAACAATGGTGGACTGTCGGAACGACAATTCGGCTTCCGCAAAGCGCGCTCGGCAGTGGACGCCATCAGATCGGTTATGGAATTCGCAAAAACCGCAATCGAAGCACGCGGGGCATCACGCAAGTACTGTGCACTAATAACACTTGATGTTAAAAACGCGTTCAACACAGCGAATTGGAACCGAATAGTGGAGAAACTACTTCAGCTAAGAGTTCCTTCTTACCTTGCTAGGGTAGTATGCGAATACTTGAGGGACAGAGCACTGTGGTATGATTCCGAAGAAGGACCAAAGACATACGACGTAACAGCCGGCGTCCCACAGGGATCCGTATTGGGGCCTCTCCTTTGGAACATAATGTACAATGACGTGCTAAATCTGAGGCTCCCGTCGGAGGCAACGATAATTGGATTTGCTGACGACATAGTAGTGTTGGTATCTGCTGAAAAGTCAGACGAGGTCGAATCACTCGCTGACGAGGCGGTATACATCACGAAACAGTGGCTAGAGAATACAGGGTTGAAACTGGCAGCATCTAAGACGGAAGCGGTATTGATTAGCAGCCGCCGTAAAAATGAATCTTTTGAAGTCACTGTGGGAGATCAAAAAATTAGATCCAAGTCTGCAATTCGGTACCTAGGAGTTATGATTGACAGTAGACTTAAATTTAAAGCCCACGTCGAACATGTCTGCAATAAGGCGTCTAACGTCAGTGCAGCCCTAGCAAGGATGCTTCCTAACATCGGAGGGCCAAGTCAAAATCGCAGAATCCTGATATCCAGAGTTGTGAGTTCCATTCTACTGTATGCAGCGCCAGTGTGGGCATACCAGCTGTCAGTGAGGCAAAATAAAAAGAAGATATGTTCAGTCTATCGACTTAGTGCCCTCAGAGTTATTCGGGGATATAGGACCATTTCGGGAGAAGCGGCATATGTCATAGCAGGTATGAAGCCAATTGACATTCTCGCAGCCGAAATGCAGAGACTCTACGGAAACAGAAACGCCGACACAAAGATGGAGCGGCAAAGGTCAGAGGAAGCATGGCAAAGAAGATGGGAACAAGTTTCAGTTGGCAGATGGACTTACAAACTCATCCCCGATATTCAAAAATGGATCAAACGCCCACATGGAGAAGTAACATACGATCTAACGCAGTTTCAAACTGGACACGGTGCATACCGAAAGTACCTACATCGCTTCGGTTTAGATGTCTCTCCAAATTGCCCGACATGCGGGACCGAAGAAGATCCGGAGCACAATCTTTTCCATTGCACGCGGTTTTCCCGATACAGAGCCAAGTTGCAACGATACACGAACCTGTCATTATCGACAGAAAATCTGATTGACATGATGGTGGCATCTGAAGCAGCATGGACCGAGTTGACAAAAGCAGAAGCGCAGATACACGCAATTCTTCGAAAAGAGGACAAGGAAAGAAGAAGAAATAGACCCGTGAGCAGCTAAAACTGACCCCGCCCACGAAGTAATACCGATTGGCAGTCCCGTGGGGATGGGGTGAAAAGCAAGAGGGGGGCTTAAGTCGGTTAACGCCCGATATAAACGAGGCCCAGACATGGTATCCAAGTGGATTTCCCCCCTAGAGCAAAAAAAAAAATATATTGATACATATATATTGATACATATATATTTATACATATGTATTTATGCATATATATTAGTACATATATATTTATACATATATATTTATACATATATATTGATACATATGGTATATATTTATACAAATATATTTATGCATATATATTTATGCATATTTATTGATACATCTATATTTATACATATATATTTATACATATATATTGATACATATATATTTATACATTTATATTTATACATATATATTGATACATATATATTTATACAAATATATTTATACATATATATTTATGCATGTATATTTATAAATATATATTTATACATATATATTTATACATATATATTTACACATATATATTTATGCATATATATTTATACATATATATTTATGCATATATATTTATACATATATATTTATACATATATATTGATACATATATATTGATACATATATATTTATACATATATATTTATGCATATATATTTATACATATATATATATATATATGCATATATATTTATACATATATATTTATACATATATATTTATACATATATATTGATACATATATATTTATACATATATATTTAAACATATATATTTATACATATATATTGATACATATATATTTATACAAATATATTTATACATATATATTTATGCATGTATATTTATAAATATATATTTATACATATATATTGATACATATATATTTACACATATATATTTATGCATATATATTTATACATATATATTTATGCATATATATTTATACATATATATTTATGCATATATATTGATACATATATATTTATGTACATAAATTTATACATATATATTGATGCATATATATTTATACATATATATTTATACATATATATTTTTGCATATATATTTATACATATTTATACATTTTTATACATATATATTGATACATATTCGATATTCATACATATATATTGATACATATATATTTATACATATATATTTATACATATATATTTATGCATATATATTGATACATATAAATTGATACATATGTATTGATACATATATATTTAAACATATGTATTGATACACATATTTTTATACACATATATTTATACATATATGTTTATGCATATAAATTTATACATATATATTGATACATATATATATATATACACATCTATATTTATACATATATATTGATACATATATATTTATACATATATATTTATGCATATATATTGATACATATATATTTATACATATATATTTATACATCTATATTTA
This sequence comes from Nemotelus pantherinus, assembly GCA_963978885.1. Taxonomy (NCBI): domain Eukaryota; kingdom Metazoa; phylum Arthropoda; class Insecta; order Diptera; family Stratiomyidae; genus Nemotelus; species Nemotelus pantherinus. Next base: position 103,822 of record CAXBUK010000072.1, on the reverse strand, counting down.
TACATATATATTAATGCATATATATTGATACATATATATTTATACATATATATTTATACATATATTTTGATACATATATATTTATACATATATATTGATACATATATATTTATACTTATATATTTATACATATATATTTATACATATATATTGATACATATATATTTATACATTTATATTTATACATATATATTCAGACATATATATGTATACATATATATTTATACATATATATTTATACATATATATTTATGCGCACAACGACCAAAATACTTATATTTATACATATATATTTATGCGCACAACGACCAAAATACTTGCCAAAACTACGCATACCGGTCGGTGTCATTCCAGCAGGAAGTACAGATACAGTCGCGTATTGTCTGCACGGAACAACCGATCTGAAGACGGCTGTGATTGATATTATCCTGGATCAGACACGAGGACTGGATTTGTCAAGTATTCGCAATCATTCGGGATTAATTTGACTGTATGCCAGCCTTATTTGCTACGGCTTTTTGGGTGATATAGCGCTAGACAGTGAGCAGTATCGCTGGATGGGCCCACGAAGATATGACTATTCCAGTAAGTGCTAAAATGCCATCATTTGAAAACGTCTTAATTTTTCCATATTGCAGGATTCAAGAATATATATATATATAGAACATTATATATGTTTCTCTGAACCGAAGAAACCAGACGATGAAGCAAACAGCCATGACGTAAAGAATAAGATGACATGTAAACACAATTGTCCTCGGTGTTCCGATCCATGTATTGAGGACTGCTCGAAAACGCACGTCATGGTGTCCGGAGCTAATATATCCTGTTCATCGTAAAGTACGCCACACGGCTTAGCTCCATTTTATCACCTTGGCGATGACTATATCGACATTATTGTTGTTCGTCATACCTCAACCTTACGGTACGATCCGCAGATAGATATGCTGCCGTTTGTTGATGTTTATCGAACCGACCATTTTGTTTTCCGCTCGCAAAAGCTACCATCAACTTGCGATCTAACTAGAATGAGTGGATCACGTCAAAGGATCAGCTCCAACAAATCGGCTGAGCGTACCAGGCAATGGAACTGTGACGGAGAATTGGTTTTTGATACTGACGTCCTAATCAGGTAGGTGAAAAAACAACTTTGCAAAACAATATATATATTTATACATATATATTTATGCATATATATTTATACATATATATTTATGCATATATATTGATACATATATATTTATACACATATATTTATACATATATATTGATGCATTTATATTTATACATATATATTTATGCATATATATTGATACATATATATTGATACATATATATTCATACATTTATATTAATGCATATGTATTGATACATATATATTTATCCATATATATTTATGCATATATATTTATACATATATATTGATACATATATATTGATACATATTTATTTATACATATATATTTATACATATATATTGATACATATATATTGATTCATATCTTTTTATACATATATATTTATACATATATATTGATATATATTTATGCACATATATTTATACATATATATTTATGCATATATATACATATATATTTATACATATATATTTATGCATATATATTGATACATATATATTTATGCATATTTATTTATTTATATATATTTATGCATATATATTTATACATATATATTTATACATATATATTTATACATATATATTTATACATATATATTTATACATATATATTTATACATATATATTTATACACATATATTTATACATATATATTTATGCATATATATTTATGCATATATATTTATACATATATATTGATACATATTCATACATATATATTGATACATATATATTTAAACATATATATTTATACATATATATTTATACATATATATTGATACATAGATGTTTATACACATATATTTATACATATATATTGATACATATATATTTATACACATATATTTATGCATATATATTTATGCATATATATTTATACATATATATTTATACATATATTAATACATATATATTTATACATATATATTGATACATATATATTTATACATATATATTTATGCATATATATATTGATACATATATATTTATACACAAATATTTATACATATATATTGATGCATTTATATTTATACATATGTATTTATGCATATATATTGATACATATATATTGATACATATATATTGATACATATATATTTATACATATATATTTATACATATATATTGATTCATATATATTTATACATATATATTTATACATATATATTGATACATATATATTTATACACATATATTTATACATATATATTTATGCATATATATTTATGATATATATTTATGCATATAAATTGATACATATATATTTATACATATATATTTATGCATATATATTGATACATATATATTTATGCATATATATTTAAACATATATATCTATGCATATATATTTTAACATATATATTTATACATATATATTGATATATATATATTTATACCTATATATTTATACATATATATTATACATATATATTGATACATATATATTTATACACATATATTTATACATATATATTTATGCATATATATTTACACATATATATTGATACATAAATATTTATACATATATATTTATGCATATATATTTATACATATATATTTATACATATATATTGATACATATATATTTATACATATATATTTATACATATACATTGATACATATATATTTATACATATATATTGATACATATATATTGACCCCTATATATTTATACATATATATTTATACATATATATTGATACATATATATTTATACATATATATTTATGCATATATATTCATACATATGTATTTATACATATATATTTATACATATATATTTATACAAATATATTTATACATATATATTTATGCATATATATTTATACATATATATTGATACATAAATATTGATACATATATATTTATACCTATATATTTATACATATATGTTTATACATATATATTGATACATATATATTTGTACATATATATATATACATAGATATTGATACATATATATTTATACATATATATTTATGCATATATATTTATACATATATATTTATGCAAATATATGGATACAAATATATTTATGTATATATATTTATACATAGATATTTATACATATATATTTATACATATATATTTATGCATATATATTGATACAAATATATTTATGCATATATATATCTTTATATATATATATATATATATATATATATATATATATATATATATATATATATATATACATATTTATTTATGCATATATATTTATACATATATATTTATACATATATATTTATACATATATATTGATACATATATATTTATGCATATACATTTATACATATATATTTAAACATATATATTGATTCATACCAAACTTCTGGTGCCAAACTACTGGTGGACGGAGGAGCTAAACAGACTTCGCACTGAGTGCCTGAAGGCGAGGAGAAAAAGCCAACGCGGCGCAAACCGACTCAACTATGAGGTGCTTCAGCAAGAATACCAACAAGCGAGAAAAATATTTATACATATATATATTTATACATATATATTTATGCATATATATTTATGCATATATATTTATACATATATATTGATACATATTCATACATATATATTGATACATATAAATTTAAACATATATATTTATACATATATATTTATACATATATATTGATACATATATGTTTATACATATATATTTATACATATATATTGATACATATATATTTATACACATATATTTATGCATATATATTTATGCATATATATTTATACATATATATTTATACATATATATTAATACATATATATTAATACATATATATTTATACATATATATTGATACATATATATTTATACATATATATTTATGCATATATATTTAAACATATATATCTATGCATATATATTTTAACATATATATTTATACATATATATTGATATACATATATTTATACATATATATTTATACATATATATTATACACATATATTGATACATATATATTTATACACATATATTTATACATATATATTTATGCATATATATTTACACATATGTATTGATACATATATATTTATACATATATATTTATGCATATATATTTATACATATATATTGATACATATATATTGATACATATATATTTATACATATATATTTATACATATACATTGATACATATATATTTATACATATATATTGATACATATATATTGACCCCTATATATTTATACATATATATTTATACATATAAATTGATACATATATATTTATACATATATATTTATGCATATATATTCATACATATGTATTTGTACATATATATTTATACATATATATTGATACATATGTATTTATACATATATATTTATACATATATATTTATACAAATATATTTATACATATATATTTATGCATATATATTTATACATATATATTGATACATACATATTGATACATATATATTTATACCTATATATTTATACATATATGTTTATACATATATATTGATACATATATATTTGTACATATATATATATATATATATATATATATATATATATATACATTTATATTGATACATATATATTTATACATAAATATTTATGCATATATATTTATACATATATATTTATGCAAATATATGGATACAAATATATTTATAAATATATATTTATACATAGATATTTATACATATATATTTATGCATATATATTGATACAAATATATTTATGCATATATATATATATATATATATATATATATATATATATATATATATATATATATATATATATATATATATATATATATATATGTACATATTTATTTATGCATATATATTTATACATATATATTTATACATATATATTTATACATATGTATTGATACATATATATTTATGCATATATATTTATACATATATATTTAAACATATATATTGATTCATACCAAACTTCTGATTCATATATATTGATTCATATATATTTATACATATATATTTATACATATATATTGATACATATATATTTATACACATATATTTATACATATATATTTATGCATATATATTTATGCATTTATATTTATGCATATAAATTGATACATATATATTTATACATATATATTGATATATATATATTGATACATATATATTTATACATATATATTATACATATATATTGATACATATATATTTATACACATTTATTTATACATATATATTTATGCATATATATTTACACATATATATTGATACATATATATTTATACATATATATTTATGCATATATATTTATACATATATATTTATACATATATATTGATACATATATATTTATACATATATATTTATACATATACATTGATACATATATATTGATACATATATATTGATACATATATATTGACCCCTATATATTTATACATATATATTTATACATATAAATTGATACATATATATTTATACATATATATATTTATGCATATATATTCATACATATGTATTTATACATATATATTTATACATATATATTGATACATATGTATTTATACATATATATTTATACATATATATTTATACAAATATATTTATACATATATATTTATGCATATATATTTATACATATATATTGATACATAAATATTGATACATATATATTTATACCTATATATTTATACATATATGTTTATACATATATATTGATACATATATATTTGTATATATATATATACATATATATTGATACATATATATTTATACATATATATTTATGCATATATATTTATACATATATATTTATGCAAATATATGGATACATATATATTTATGCATATATATTTATACATAGATATTTATACATATATTAATGCATATATATTGATACAAATATATTTATGCATATATATATATATATATATATACATATTTATTTATGCATATATATTTATACATATATATTTATACATATATATTTATACATATATATTGATACATATATATTTATGCATATATATTTATACATATATATTTAAACATATATATTGATTAATACCAAACTTCTGGTGCCAAACTACTGGTGGACGGAGGAGCTAAGCAGACTTCGCACTGAGTGCCTGAAGGCGAGGAGAAAAAGCCAACGCGGCGTAAACCGACTCAACTATGAGGTGCTTCAGCAAGAATACCAACAAGCGAGAAAAATATTTATACATATATATATTTATACATATATATTTATGCATATATATTTATGCATATATATTTATACATATATATTGATACATATTCATACATATATATTGATACATATAAATTTAAACATATATATTTATACATATATATTTATACATATATATTGATACATATATGTTTATACATATATATTTATACATATATATTGATACATTTATATTTATACACATATATTTATGCATATATATTTATGCATATATATTTATACATATATATTTATACATATATATTAATACATATATATTAATACATATATATTTATACATATATATTGATACATATATATTTATACATATATATTTATGCATATATATATTGATACATATATATTTAAACACAAATATTTATACATATATATTGATGCATTTATATTTATACATATGTATTTATGCATATATATTGATACATATATATTGATACATATATATTTATACATATATATTTATACATATATATTTATACATATATATTGATTCATATATATTTATACATATATATTTATACATATATATTGATACATATATATTTATACACCTATATTTATGCATATATATTTATGCATATATATTTATGCATATATATTTATGCATATAAATTGATACATATATATTTATACATATATATTTATGCATATATATTGATACATATATATTTATGCATATATATTTAAACATATATATCTATGCATATATATTTTAACATATATATTTATACATTTATATTGATATACATATATTTATACATATATATATATACATATATATTATACACATATATTGATACATATATATTTATACACATATATTTATACATATATATTTATGCATATATATTTACACATATATATTGATACATATATATTTATACATATATATTTATGCATATATATTTATACATATATATTTATACATATATATTGATACATATATATTTATACATATATATTTATACATATACATTGATACATATATATTTATACATATATATTGATACATATATATTGACCCCTATATATTTATACATATATATTTATACATATAAATTGATACATATATATTTATACATATATATTTATGCATATATATTCATACATATGTATTTGTACATATATATTTATACATATATATTGATACATATGTATTTATACATATATATTTATACATATATATTTATACAAATATATTTATACATATATATTTATGCATATATATTTATACATATATATTGATACATAAATATTGATACATATATATTTATACCTATATATTTATACATATATGTTTATACATATATATTGATACATATATATTTGTACATATATATATATATATATATATACATTTATTTTGATACATATATATTTATACATAAATATTTATGCATATATATTTATACATATATATTTATGCAAATATATGGATACAAATATATTTATAAATATATATTTATACATAGATATTTATACATATATATTTATGCATATATATTGATACAAATATATTTATGCATATATATATATATATATATATATATATATATATATATATATATATATATATATATATATATATATATATATATATATATATATATATATATATATATATATATATATATATATATATATATATATATATATATATATATGTACATATTTATTTATGCATATATATTTATACATATATATTTATACATATATATTTATACATATGTATTGATACATATATATTTATGCATATATATATACATATATATTTAAACATATATATTGATTCATACCAAACTTCTGATTCATATATATTGATTCATATATATTTATACATATATATTTATACATATATATTGATACATATATATTTATACACATATATTTATACATATATATTTATGCATATATATTTATGCATTTATATTTATGCATATAAATTGATACATATATATTTATACATATATATTGATATATATATATCGATACATATATATTTATACATATATATTATACATATATATTGATACATATATATTTATACACATTTATTTATACATATATATTTATGCATATATATTTACACATATATATTGATACATATATATTTATACATATATATTTATGCATATATATTTATACATATATATTTATACATATATATTGATACATATATATTTATACATATATATTTATACATATACATTGATACATATATATTGATACATATATATTGATACATATATATTGACCCCTATATATTTATACATATATATTTATACATATAAATTGATACATATATATTTATACATATATATTTATGCATATATATTCATACATATGTATTTATACATATATATTTATACATATATATTGATACATATGTATTTATACATATATATTTATACATATATATTTATACAAATATATTTATACATATATATTTATGCATATATATTTATACATATATATTGATACATAAATATTGATACATATATATTTATACCTATATATTTATACATATATGTTTATACATATATATTGATACATATATATTTGTATATATATTTATACATATATATTGATACATATATATTTATACATATATATTTATGCATATATATTTATACATATATATTTATGCAAATATATGGATACAAATATATTTATGCATATATATTTATACATAGATATTTATACATATATATTAATGCATATATATTGATACAAATATATTTATGCATATATATATATATATATATACATATTTATTTATGCATATATATTTATACATATATATTTATACATATATATTTATACATATATATTGATACATATATATTTATGCATATATATTTATACATATATATTTAAACATATATATTGATTAATACCAAACTTCTGGTGCCAAACTACTGGTGGACGGAGGAGCTAAGCAGACTTCGCACTGAGTGCCTGAAGGCGAGGAGAAAAAGCCAACGCGGCGTAAACCGACTCAACTATGAGGTGCTTCAGCAAGAATACCAACAAGCGAGAAAAATATTTATACATATATATATTTATACATATATATTTATGCATATATATTTATGCATATATATTTATACATATATATTGATACATATTCATACATATATATTGATACATATAAATTTAAACATATATATTTATACATATATATTTATACATATATATTGATACATATATGTTTATACATATATATTTATACATATATATTGATACATATATATTTATACACATATATTTATGCATATATATTTATGCATATATATTTATACAAATATATTTATACATATATATTAATACATATATATTAATACATATATATTTATACATATATATTGATACATATATATTTATACATATATATTTATGCATATATATATTGATACATATATATTTAAACACAAATATTTATACATATATATTGATGCATTTATATTTATGCATATGTATTTATGCATATATATTGATACATATAAATTGATACATATATATTTATACATATATATTTATACATATATATTTATACATATATATTGATTCATATATATTTATACATATATATTTATACATATATATTGATACATATATATTTATACACATATATTTATACATATATATTTATGCATATATATTTATGCATATATATTTATGCATATAAATTGATACATATATATTTATACATATATATTTATGCATATATATTGATACATATATATTTATGCATATATATTGAAACATATATATCTATGCATATATATTTTGACATATATATTTATACATATATATTGATATACATATATTTATACATATATATTTATACATATATATTATACATATATATTGATACATATATATTTATACACATATATTTATACATATATATTTATGCATATATATTTACACATATATATTGATACATATATATTTATACATATATATTTATGCATATATATTTATACATATATATTTATACATATATATTGATACATATATATTTATACATATATATTTATACATATACATTGATACATATATATTTATACATATATATTGATACATATATATTGACCCCTATATATTTATACATATATATTTATACATATATATTGATACATATATATTTATACATATATATTTATGCATATATATTCATACATATGTATTTATACATATATATTTATACATATATATTGATACATATGTATTTATACATACATATTTATACATATATATTTATACAAATATATTTATACATATATATTTATGCATATATATTTATACATATATATTGATACATAAATATTGATACATATATATTTATACCTATATATTTATACATATATGTTTATACATATATATTGATACATATATATTTGTACATATATATATATATACATTTATATTGATACATATATATTTATACATAAATATTTATGCATATATATTTATACATATATATTTATGCAAATATATGGATACAAATATATTTATGCATATATATTTATACATAGATATTTATACATATATATTTATGCATATTTATTGATACAAATATATTTATGCATATATATATATATATATATATATATATATATATATATATATATATATATATATATATATATATATATATATATATATATATATATATATATATATATATATATATATATATATATATATATATATATATATATATATATATATATATATATATATATATATATATATATATATATGTACATATTGATTTATGCATATATATTTATACATATATATTTATACATATGTATTGATACATATATATTTATGCATATATATTTATACATATATATTTAAACATATATATTGATTCATACCAAACTTCTGGTGCCAAACTACTGGTGGACGGAGGAGCTAAGCAGACTTCGCACTGAGTGCCTGAAGGCGAGGAGAAAAAGCCAACGCGGCGTAAACCGACTCAACTATGAGGTGCTTCAGCAAGAATACCAACAAGCGAGAAAAAGGTTTCAACTCGCCATACGCAGTAGCAAAAATGCATGGTTCAAACAGCTGTGCGAAGAAGCAAACGTTGACCCATGGGGTGGAGCGTATCGAGCCGTCATGTCACGTATTAAGTGTTTGAGATCACCACAAGTAAGCTGCCCTGCTCTCCTCGAGAAGATTGTATGCACACTCTTTCCTCGTCATCAGGATAACTTTCGAACAGTCCCGCAAGGATCCGTGAGTGAGATACCACCAGTGACTGAAAAGGAACTATTGGAGGTTCGCAGTCGGCTCAAGGACAACAAAGCACCGGGGTTGGACGGTATCACCAACAAATGCCTAAAGGTCGCAGTGAAACTGAAGCCTGATCTATTTATAAGTGTTTTTAACGCATGCTTGACTGAACAAACTTTCCCAAGCTGCTGGAAAAAACAAAAACTTGTCTTGCTGCCAAAGCCCAAGAAACCCGTTGGCGAACCGACATCGTACCGTCCTATCTGCCTGCTGGATGTGATGGGAAAAATGCTGGAACGCCTAATGCACAACAGACTTGTATCAGCTGTGGAAAACAATGGTGGACTGTCGGAACGACAATTCGGCTTCCGCAAAGCGCGCTCGGCAGTGGACGCCATCAGATCGGTTATGGAATTCGCAAAAACCGCAATCGAAGCACGCGGGGCATCACGCAAGTACTGTGCACTAATAACACTTGATGTTAAAAACGCGTTCAACACAGCGAATTGGAACCGAATAGTGGAGAAACTACTTCAGCTAAGAGTTCCTTCTTACCTTGCTAGGGTAGTATGCGAATACTTGAGGGACAGAGCACTGTGGTATGATTCCGAAGAAGGACCAAAGACATACGACGTAACAGCCGGCGTCCCACAGGGATCCGTATTGGGGCCTCTCCTTTGGAACATAATGTACAATGACGTGCTAAATCTGAGGCTCCCGTCGGAGGCAACGATAATTGGATTTGCTGACGACATAGTAGTGTTGGTATCTGCTGAAAAGTCAGACGAGGTCGAATCACTCGCTGACGAGGCGGTATACATCACGAAACAGTGGCTAGAGAATACAGGGTTGAAACTGGCAGCATCTAAGACGGAAGCGGTATTGATTAGCAGCCGCCGTAAAAATGAATCTTTTGAAGTCACTGTGGGAGATCAAAAAATTAGATCCAAGTCTGCAATTCGGTACCTAGGAGTTATGATTGACAGTAGACTTAAATTTAAAGCCCACGTCGAACATGTCTGCAATAAGGCGTCTAACGTCAGTGCAGCCCTAGCAAGATGCTTCCTAACATCGGAGGGCCAAGTCAAAATCGCAGAATCCTGATATCCAGAGTTGTGAGTTCCATTCTACTGTATGCAGCGCCAGTGTGGGCACACCAGCTGTCAGTGAGGCAAAATAAAAAGAAGATATGTTCAGTCTATCGACTTAGTGCCCTCAGAGTTATTCGGGGATATAGGACCATTTCGGGAGAAGCGGCATATGTCATAGCAGGTATGATGCCAATTGACATTCTCGCAGCCGAAATGCAGAGACTCTACGGAAACAGAAACGCCGACACAAAGATGGAGCGGCAAAGGTCAGAGGAAGCATGGCAAAGAAGATGGGAATAAGTTCCAGTTGGCAGATGGACTTACAAACTCATCCCCGATATTCAAAAATGGATCAAACGCCCACATGGAGAAGTAACATACGATCTAACGCAGTTTGAAAGTACCTACATCGCTTCGGTTTAGATGTCTCTCCAAATTGCCCGACATGCGGGACCGAAGAAGATCCGGAGCACATTCTTTTCCATTGCACGCGGTTTTCCCGATACAGAGCCAAGTTGCAACGATACACGAACCTGTCATATTCGACAGAAAATCTGATTGACATGATGGTGGCATCTGAAGCAGCATGGACCGAGTTGACAAAAGCAGTAGCGCAGATACACGCAATTCTTCGAAAAGAGGACAAGGAAAGAAGAAGAAATAGAACCATGAGCAGCTAAAACTGACCTCGCCCACGAAATAATACCGATTGGCAGTCCCGTGGGGATGGGGTGAAAAGCAAGAGGGGGGCTTTAGTCGGTTAACGCCCAACATAACCGAGGCCCAGACCTGGTATCCAAGTGGATTTCCCCCCTAGAGCAAAAAAAAAATATATTGATACATATATATTGATACATATATATTTATACATATATATTTATGCATATATATTGATACATATATATTCATACATATATATTTATGCATATTTATTGATACATATATATTTATACAAATATATTTATACATATATATTTATGCATATTTATTGATACATATATATTTAAACATATATATTTATACATATATATTCATACATATATATTTATACATTTATATTTATACATATATATTGATACATATATATTTATACAAATATATTTATACATATATATTTATGCATGTATATTTATAAATATATATTTATACATATATATTGATACATATATATTTATACATATATATTTATGCATATATATTTATACATATATATTTATGCATATATATTTATACATATATATTTATACATATATATATTAGTTTAACTCGTTCCACTTTTCAATAAAAACACAAATTATTTCACTTCAAACTATTTAATATATCTTTCACTAAAAACACGAACAGGCATCTATAGCGGTTCAAGTTCTATCTTCAACTAACTCAGAAAACTATATAACCATCCGTGCATCGCACAACATGCAGCTGTGTAAACATTCATAAATGCAGCTGTGTAAACATTCATAAATTCACTTAGTCCTTTTTATGACACAAAGGATAGATAAGAATGATTCGGGTTTGCATTTGCATTTTCAGCACACACAGTGCGTAATGGAATTTTTCCAACACGCCCCCTCAAAACTGAATCATTTCTTTATTCTTCAAATAAATTTAAATTTTTTTTTTTTTTCAAATAAGCAATAAGTCAACACTTAAACTGTACAGATCCCGTTCGTGTTATTTTATCTCTGGGAAACTTAACATGGTCCAAAATTTGTTGCAAGAACTAGGAAAACCCAGAAAAACCTAGCCAGACCATCTCTAATTACATTGTTATTGTACATTTACCAAAATCAACACAACCATTCTAAATTTAATTATTTCCAGATAGTATTCCAAACCTAGTCGTGTCCTGAATTCTGTAAAACTTGCTGCAGGTAGTGGTTTCGTTAGAACATCTGCTAATTGATTACCTGTGGGAATATACTCAAGTTTTATTGTATTATTTTCAAATTGTTCTCTTGAGAAATGATATTTTATGTCAATATGCTTTGATCTTTTGTGGCTGGTTGGATTGTATGCTATTCTAATACATCCATTGTTATCTTCATATATTATTATGGGCTGTTCAATATTTATACTTATGCTGGTTGCTAAAGACTTTAACCAAAGTGCTTCTTTCACGGCTTCATAGAGAGCCATATATTCTGCTTCAGTTGATGAGGCTGCAACTGAAGTTTGTTTCTTTGTACTCCAACAAATTGTGCATTGCTCGAAAAGTTTAAATAAGTAATCTATTGTACTTTTCCGATCAGTTTGATCGCTACCTCCCCAATCAGAATCAACATAGCCTGTTAGAATATTACTGAATTCACCACGCTTGTAAGTCAACTTAATGTTAATTGAACCTTGAAGATACCTTAGTACTCTTTTTAAGCATTGCCAAAGTTCTTTATTATTTTTATTTGAGTACCTACTCAGTATATATACGGCTGTACTCAAATCAGGTCGGGTGCATATCATGATATACATTAAACGCCCAATTAGATTTTTACAAGGTGCGTCAAACTTTTCATCAGAATTTAATGCTTCGTAGTCTAGTTTACTTGGAAGCGGCGTGGCAACAGCTTTACACTCATGCATTTTAAATTTGTTTAAAACTGTTTTAATATAAGCACTTTGACTTAAAGTTATTTTCCCTTCACTTTCAACCTTGATTCCCAAAAAGAAATTAATTTCTTTTACATCAGTCATTCGAAATTTATTCATTAAGAAATGCTTGAACTTGTTGATTACGCGAATATCTTTACAAACAACCACAAGATCATCTACATAAAGTAAAACATAAATATTTTCAGAGATATCTCCCTTGTCTAGAATATATATACAACAATCAACTGCTGAATTTCGAAATCCTTTTTCTTTCAATACGGAATCAAATGTCTCAAACCAACATCTTGCTGCTTGCTTCAAACCATAAATAGCTCTATTTAATCTACAAACTGAATTTTTATTACTTTTAACACCCTCCGGCACTTCCATGTAAATTTCCTCTTTTAAAATACCATTAAGAAAGGCCGTTTTTACATCCATATGATGTACCAATAAATTAAATTGGTTTGCGAAAGTAATTATGAATCGAAAACTTGAAATTCTAGCGACTGGAGCAAAAGTTTCATTATAGTCGACTAAGTATTCTTGACTTAAACCACGAGCAACAAGGCGAGCTTTACTTTAATGGATTTCCAAATCCATCATATTTAACAGTAAAAACCCATCTACAATCGACAACATTCACATTTTTAGGCCTTGGTACTAAAGTCCAAGTCTTATTAATTAAGAGTGAATTGATTTCCTCATTAACAGCTTGCTCCCATTTCTTTTTGTCGCTTCTATTCAACATGTCTTGAAAAGAGTTGGGAACTTCATTAGTTATTGATTGTGCACTCATTAAATAAATGTTATCTACATCAACTTCCTTGTAAGAAATTGGAGGCCGATGCTTAATCCTATCACTCCTTCTAAGCTCAGATCCTTCCATTATTTCATTATCACTGTTAGACAATGATTTATTGGGCTCATATTGTATATCTGTTTCATCCACAGATTTATTCATCTTTGGATCTGTCTTAATAACTTTTTCGAACCTTCCATTTTTTTTGTTGCTTTAACTTATCTGATCTATCACTATCAGATTTGTTAGACTCTATTATTGATTTTGACTTTTTTATTGATTTTTTTGACTTTCTCATTACTGGTGTAGAAGTCATGTAATTGATCTCATCTACAATTACATCTCTAGCTAAAATAAAGCATTGTTTTTCCACATCCCACACTTTATAACCATTTGGTTGATACCCAACCAATATACCTTTGAATGATTTTTCATCAAATTTCGTTTTCTTTGTTTTATTATGCACATAGACAGTAGAACCGAAAACTTTTAAAAACTTTAATTTGGGCTTTTTTCCGTGCCAAAGCTCATAAGGAGTTTTATTGCATCTCAGAGCCTTAGTAGGAGTCAAATTAATTAAATGAGTTGCAGTTAACACTGCTCCGCCCCAAAATACTTTATCTAATTTGGCGTAACTGATCATCGACCGTGCTTTTTCAGTTATCGTCCTAATCATTCGCTCTGAAACACCATTCAATTGTGGGGTTCGTGGAACTGTTAAATGGAAGCTTATTCCTTTTTTTACACAATAATCCTTTGCTTCATTCGATAAATACTCTCCTCCATTATAAATGTATAAATTCACAACTTTTAAATTAAAGTGAGCCTCACTTTTTGCAACGAAATCTTGAAGCATTATAAAAACATCGGATTTGTGTTTAATTAAATATGCTACACAATAATGTGTAAATTCATCGATAAAAATAACAAAATAATTTTTATCATCTACCGTTGAAGGAGTGATTGGGCCACAGACATCAGAATGCACAATAAATAAAGGCCTTTTAATATAACGTTTGTCTTTAGACTTATTAAAAGGTAATCTTGCTTGTTTACCATTTATGCAAGTTTCACATAAATTATTCGAAGGTAAAATACATTTAATGAGATTGATATCATCAACCATGTTATTATTTTTTAACTCTAAAAATTTAAATCTACTTATATGACCTAGTCTCTGATGCCATAAATCATACGTATCTTTATTAGCACTACAAATTTTGTAGCTCCGATATGTTTTATTTATATCAGTGACAAAATCAATAGAATTTAAACTATTAAATGTCTTACCTTTCATTATAATTTTACCGTCATTAAATACCTCTACTCCTTCCGCGTTGAACACCACACTCAATCCTGCTTGTTGCATTCTTTTCACGGACAAAAGATTTTGCGGTAGTTCACTTGAAAATAGAACCTCCTCAAGTACTCCTTGGATTCCCATGTTGCTGGTCACATGAATTATCCCTTTCTTAGTTGCCAATATGAAAGTATTGTTCTTTGCAACGTGAATTCGGATCGGTGGATTCAAATCGATATAGCTTTTAAACCACTTATCGGTATTGATAAGATGATCTGTTGCTCCGGAATCAAGAAGAAATTTAATTCTGCTGTCACTGTCCTCTTTAGTGCTTTCCTTTTCACTTCCAGCCATGAAGGCAAAACTCGATGCATTAGATGTTGACGGCTGGCTCAATTCCATATTGTTACTGAATCTATTCCTTTCATTATACTCCTTATTCTTTTTATAATAGTAACAATTTTTAATGTAGTGCCCATGTCGGCCACAATGATGACATTTAACATCTTTTGAAATTGTTTTACTAGGCTTTTCTTGATTTTTCCTCCATACCTTTTTGTACCTTTTTACAACTTTCGAGTTTTGAAAATTACGTGGCTTTGAATTTGGCAGCATATCTTCACGACTCACTTGTAGTACTTTTGCACTACTGTCAAGGCTTTCATTCTTCAACTTCACTTCATGATCTAGAAGTCTTATCTTTACGAAAGCTAGCGTTAAATTATCTTCAGATAATGTTTCGATAGCCGTTATCACCCCGTCATAAGATGTAGGGAGCGTCAATAATAGATGCGCAACTTTATCTGTCTCTTCTAATCTTGCACCTGCGGCTAATAATTCTGCTATCAAATCATCAAACATTGTGAAATGTTTTTGCAATGAAATGTCCGCTTGTAATTTAAGCCCTAACAATTTCTTTCGAAGAGCTAGTTGCGTAGCTATACTTTTCCGCTCGTAGAGTGCATCCAAATTGTTTATCACTTCTTTTGCACTGCATCCAGGTTTTACGAAACCGAGAAATGAATCTGACAAATACTCTACCATGATATTTTTGGCTATTTTCTCGTTCTTTTCCCATTCTTGAGTCGTCGGTGCAGGCATTGTTCCGTCGATCACTTGTAGCACATCAAGTTCACTCAGGAGAGCACGCAGCCTAAACTTCCACAAACTGTACCTTTCACCATCAAAAGGTTTAATATTTCTTTTTATTCTTAAGTTTTCCATTGTTATAACAGTCACAGTTTTAACTGAAGTCTCACAATCACTATCTCACAAAACAACGTAAACTGGGCACATAACCTATTAGTTTAACTCGTTCCACTTTTCAATAAAAACACAAATTATTTCACTCAAACTATTTATTATATCTTTCACTAAAAACACGAACAGGCATCTAAAGCGGTTCAAGTTCTATCTTCAACTAACTCAGAAAACTATATAACCATCCGTGCATCGCACAACATGCAGCTGTGTAAACATTCATAAATGCAGCTAAGTAAACATTCATATATTCACTTAGTCCTTTTTATAACACAAAGGATAGATAAGAATGATTCGGGTTTGCATTTGCATTTTCAGCACACACAGTGCGTAATGGAATTTTTCCAACAATATATTGATACATATATATTGATACATATATATTTATACATATATATTTATGCATATTTATTTATACATATATATATATATATATATATATATATATATATATATATATATGCATATATATTTATACATATATATTTATACATATATATTGATGCATATATATTGATACATATATATTTATACATATATATTTAAACATATATATTTATACATATATATTGATACATATATATTGATACATATATATTTAAACATATATATTTATGCATATATATTGATACATATATATTTATGCATATATATTTATACATATATATTGATGCATATATATTTATACATATATATTTATACATATATATTTATACATATATATTGATACATATATATTTATGCATATATATTTATACATATATATTTATACATGTATATTGATACATATATATTGATACATATATATTTATACATATATATTTATGCATATATATTGATACATATATATTTATACATATATATTTATACATATATATTGATACATATATATTTATACATATATATTTATGCATATATATTGATACATATATATTTATACATATATATTTATAAATATATATTGATACATGTATATTTATACATATTTATTTATACATAAATATTGATACATATATATTTATAAACATATATTTATACATATATATTTATGCATATATATTTATACATATATATTTATACATATATATTAATACATATATATTTATACATGTATATTTATACATATATATTGATACATATATATTTATACATATATATTTATACATATATATTGATACATATATATTTATGCATATATATTTATACATATATATTGATGCATATATATTTATACATATATATTTATATATATATATTTATACATATATATTGATACATATATAATTATGCATATATATTTATACATATATATTTATACATATATATTGATACATATATATTGATACATATATATTTATGCATATATATTGATACATATATATTTATACATATATATTTATACATATATATTGATACATATATATTTATACATATATATTTATGCATATATATTGATACATATATATTTATACATATATATTTATAAATATATATTGATACATGTATATTTATACATATATATTTATACATATATATTGATACATATATATTTATACACATATATTTATACATATATATTTATGCATATATATTTATACATATATATTTATACATATATATTAATACATATATATTTATACATATATATTTATACATATATATTGATACATATATATTTATACATATATATTTATACATATATATTGATACATATATGTTTATACATACATATTTATACATATATATTGATACATATATATTTATACATATATATTGATACATATATATTTATACATATATATCTATACATATATATTTATTCATATATATTTATACATATATATTTATTCATATATGTTTATACATATATATTTATTCATATATATTTATACATATATATTTATACATATATATTGATACATATATGTTTATACATACATATTTATACATATATATTGATACATATATATTTATACATATATATTGATACATATGTATTTATACATATATATCTATACATATATATTTATTCATATATATTCATACATATATATTTATTCATATATATTTATACATATATATTTATACATATATATTGATACATATATATTTATACATATTCAGCACATACCTCAACATAACAATAGAGCATCTTAGCACTATAAAGTCTGGATCGCCGAAAAATACGCCTGGTTTTTTACCAACGTTGACGGAAGCAGCAGGAGCTACAACTGGAAAGGCATCAAATTTTCTCCCTGGAAGTCCACCAACAGCAGCAATAATATTAGCAATATAAGTAAAAATACTAATGTAACCAATAATTGTGCAGTCCGCAAATTACGAATAATGCAGAAAACTCCTAGGAATCGTCAGAAGAATAATATACCCATATCTGTAGTTCCCACCACTGAATGTTTAAATATTCAAGTCCAGAATATCCATAGCGTTCAGTCCAGACGTTCGCCTACGGACATATCTCCTCAAAGTTTAACGTATAGCTGCAGGGCGTCTTCTATCAATAATCCTCCGAATTCCACTCTCTCAAATACAACTTCGGATGAAATTCATCCGACTTCAAATTCTTTGCAAAAACCCCGGTATAACGTTAGGTATCGCTCCTAACAAGGTGTGCTCTCGCAAGTGCCTCAGAATTTTTTACCACAATTGCAGTGGTATGAGAGGCAAATTGAATAAACTCTACCTTGACGCCAAATCATGCCATTTCAACGTACTTGCCTTGACTGAAACCTGGTTAAATGAATCCCATATTAATGAAGAGATCCTCGATAGTAGCTGGACAATATTCAGAAATGACCGTGATTGTGTCGCCACTGGCCAGACAAGAGAAGGTGGTGTTTTACTTGCTGTTAACAGTACTTTCTCATGCGAAATTGTCAACATAACCCCTCAAAAATTGTTTCAGCATAAAGTTATTCGAATATCATTTGACAGGACATCGGTATATATCGGTTTATTTTATGTCCCGCCTAGATCTGACGACTCTGTTTACAATTATATATGCGAATTTATATCTACTTTCATGGCAACTCGTAGCGCTGAGGATCAAATTATTCTACTTGGTGATTTTCATCGCCCTAATTTACGTTTCGTTCTTGATGAAACTGATAATTACCTAATTCCTATTAACCATCTTGATAATTCTGATTTTAACCTTGTGAGTACTTTGTATGGTAATGATTTGCAGCAAGTTGCTCCGACTCCCAATAGTTATGGTAATTGGTTAGACCTTATATTTACAAACGCTTCTGACAAAGTAGTGGTTAGCCCTACTATCGACGTGGAGAATCTTTTCTCTAATAGCCTTCACCATTCTGCTCTTACTATTGATTTATCCACTACTGATTCTAATATCTTTCAAACGTACAATAATACCATTGTATACGATTTCCGTAATGCTGATTATTATAGCATTCACCTTTCTCTTGACAATGTCGATTGGACAGATACGCTTGCATCCCAATCTATTGACGACAATGTAAATTCATTCTACAATATTCTGTTTGACGCGGTCGAAAGATATGTCCCTAAAATTAGGAGAAAGGATAAACTTTCTGAGCCTTGGCTCGATAAGACTCTTAGACGTATGAGAAATCATAGAAATAAGCTTTACAAATCAATAAAAAATAATGTCGACTCTAGCCATCGTATTAAAGAAGAATACAATGCAGTGGCCAAAGAATTCCATAACAAGTCTCATGAAGCATATGACAGATTCATTAAAACAACCGGCGAGAATATAATCCACAACCCCAAAAAGTTTTTTGACTTTGTGAATATGAAACGGAAAACAACTGGCTATCCCTCTTCTATGTGTTATAAAACATCAATGTCTTCTTCTCCTCAAGAAATTTGCAACTTTTTCGCAGATAACTTCCAAGACGTTTTTAATCCAGCAAGTACTTCATCATCCTGTCATTCCCCAAGAGTAACTAGACCAATTTTCGCTGAAGCTATAACCATTTCCAGAGATGATATTTCTAAAGCTATCTTGGAGCTTGATAGTAAAAAAGGCCCTGGACCTGATCTTCTTCCTCCAATGTTTCTTATTAAATGTGCCACACAGTTAATCACTCCTCTTCACATTATATTTAATACATCTCTTTCCTCTGGGTACTTTCCGTCGTATTGGAAATCCTCCTACGTGACACCAATATTCAAAAATGGCGATAGAAGATCAATTCATAATTATAGAGGTATTGCCATTTTATCAACTATTCCTAAACTCTTCGAAAAAATCATATGTGCTAAACTATCCCCTCTGGTCGATTCTCGACTTAACGAATAGCAGCATGGTTTTCGGAAAGGACGTTCTACCAATACCAACCTAATGGTGCTGGTTTCCCATGTTCTTTGTAAAATGGAGAAAGGTGATCAAATTGACGCAGTCTACAGTGACTTTAGCAAAGCATTTGACCGTGTTGCCCACTCCATTTTGATTTCCAAGCTACAGCAATTCGGAATTACCGGTTCTCTACTAAAATGGCTTAGCTCTTACCTCCACACCCGCTCACAACATGTGAAATTCCAAGGGCTTATTTCTAAAAAAATTCATGTCAATTCAGGTGTACCTCAAGGTAGTCATCTTGGCCCTTTACTTTTTAATATATTTATATCAGACTTGTCAGAGGTTTTATCTTTTACCTCTATTTCGGATATTCCCCAAACGAAGTTATGGGTCCCTGATGGTCAGCAAGGGGTACTCATAGCAAGAGCTCATGATGATCCTCGTGGGTCGCATTGTGGAATTCGAAAAACGATTGAACTGCTTCAAAGGTATTTTTATTGGCCCCGCATGAGGCAAGATGTCATGCGACATATCAAGAATTGCGTGACCTGCAAGCAGATCAAGCCTTCGAATTCCATTCAAAGATCATTCATGGGATCACAGCGAGAAACGGAGCGACCTATGCAGCGCCTCTTTGTGGATTTTATGGGACCATATCCACGTTCGAAATCGGGTAACACACAGTTGTTTGTGGTCTTGGATCACTACACTAAATTTGTGTGGCTCAAGCCCATGGCTAAGGCAACCGCAGACGCTGTTGTAAAATATCTCGAACGCGAAATTTTCCTAACTTTTGGGGTCCCCGAATGGCTCCATTCAGATAACGGAGTTCAATTTACTTCCAAGACATTTGCTGAGTTGTTGGTAAACTATGGAGTGCAAAACTGTTTTACTCCAGTGTATTCTCCGCAGACGAATGCTGCAGAGCGTACTAACGTGTCAACGTTAAACGCCATAAGGGCCTACATAGGATCCGATCATGCGAAGGGACGAGAAGCTCAGGACGTCCCTCATGGGACGAGAAGCTTCCTGAGTCGTGTTCTGCTTTTCGTAAGGTAGTGCATGAGTCGACTGGCTTTTCGCCTCACTTCCTCATGTTCGGATATCATCCTATTCAGCATGGCTCAGAGTACGCGCTGCTCAGGAGTCTTAAGGCTTTTGAAGACGGAGAAATCCAATTGCAATCAAACGTTGACCGGCAACGTTTGGCGCAAGATCTTGTGAAAGACGAGTTGAACGAAGCATACAAAAAAAGCGCCCAACATTACAATCTGCGAGCCAGACCACGAATTTTCTCTTTGGGTCAAAGAGTCTTCGTCCGGAACTTCGTTGTGAGCAAGGCAGTAGATCGCTTTGCAGCAAAGTTCGCCCCAGGATTTGTCCCTGCCATCGTTAAGCAAAAAATCGGTCAAGTCACATACGAATTGGAAGATGCGAGTGGTAAGGTGTTGGTTGTTTTTCACTCAAAAGATATCCGGGACGGAGTCGGAGACGTACCTTTTGATTCTGCATAAATTCCGAAATTGAAACGTTGGTAACACATTTTGATTGTGCCCGGCTGTGAGACTTCAGGGTCTGGGTCGTCCCCACGATTGTTGCGAAACAGCCTCGCTAAACCAGCACCCACACACACACACAAGCATTGGGAGTGCAATGTTGCATGCGACGGCCGAATGCATTGCATTGAAAAACAGGCTTTGCTAATGTATTTGATTGTCGCATGTGCCAGTGCATTTCATCGGGTTCGCTGACCTAAGCGCAGCTAATTTGCAACGATATTTGCATCAGCTGCGTTATCAGGCCAGTGAAAACGGGACATGTTTGGTGTTGTGCGTGCAGAAGACTTGCCGCACAACTGAGCAAGAGAAAAAACGGGACGTGGCGGCAACGGGAGCTTGTCTGCTGGGGCAGTGGGAGATGGGATTCGGTTTTCAGTACTGGGTGGAAGAGGATGGTTTTTTGGGACGAGAAAAGAAAGTGTGATCCAAACAAGTCAGGAGTGGATTAGTAGTGGCGATCAGAGAAAAATTGTCGGGTTCGAAAATCACTAAATTTTGGGGTAGCGGTTGAGGATTGAGTGCGGTTGAGGATTGAGTGCGGTGATAAGTGAAACTGCAAAGGCGTAAAATACAGATATCTGAGAAATAAACTACGACGAAATAAGACATTTGGCGAAATAACTATGAAAATAAGATTGAGCAGAGGACTGAAATAAGTGATTTTTGGAAAAAAAGTGAAAATCGAACATTTGAGATTAGTGGTGTGAAAAATTGAAGAAAAAACATTTCCTTTGTAATCACTGGTGTTCAAAACTGTTAACTTTTCGAATGAAATAAACGTTGAATTGGTGAATTCGGGATAGAAGAGGAGGAGTTTCCTAGAATCAATGGAAAAGTAGATGTGCCCCAACAGTGAAATTTGCAGTTACTGTTTGAGGCCTTGTCTTGCGGGAAATCATTCAGTGAAAGGCAATGTTGAAATCTTTCTTTCTGTGAAGTTTGTCGATTGAGCAGTATCAGCGGATGCAGTGATAAGAACCAGAGAAGCAATGGTGAATTCTTTCTTTCTGTTAAGTTTTTCTTGTCGAGTGAGCAGTACCAACGGATGCAGTGATAAAAAAAAACTCATACGATAAAATATAAGAATTCATGGTTACCTGGCAAGTTAAAGTTTAATATATGGCAGAAAAGAAAGGTAAATACGTGAAAGCATATTATTAGAAAAATTTAAGTTCAATTTCGTACTTTGAGTTCAATTGTTTTCTGAATCCAAGAAGGGCAAGATAAGTCCAATTATTAGAGATATTTTATTCCGAATGGTGTGGGGGTATTTTGTATAATCAGATTTTCTCTATTTCAAATTGGAATTTTGTTTTCTTTGCTTATATATAATTTTGTGTATTATCTATTTAGAATGAATAATGTATGATCCATGTGAACGAATTCCGGCCGGGGTTGCGTATATACATAGCCCCCTACAAAATTAATGCATGGTTATGATTATTTTTATTTGGTATTATGTAATCTAGTGCTCTTCTCATTCTTGCTTGCAGTACAAGGTTGTAGTAATAATTTCATTATTCTGCATCATCATTTATTTTTTTCTTTTTTTACTATTTTCCTTTCTTTCGCATTTAATTTTTGTTTTTATGAGAAAATATATATATATGATGAAAATTAACTAACTTGCTCTTTTAGTGATTCCTACATGTTTTCTTCCTTTCCCTTCCTTTCCCTTTTAATTCTATCATGTGCTAAACGTTGTGTTGTCTGCGTGCCATAGCACGAAGGTCGGGTTCGTCCCAAAAACCCACGCCGGACTGAGCTAGCTGGCAGGTTAGGCACGCGGGACAGACCCGAATCCGACCTCAAATAATATGTTGCACTGACGACAGCTCGGCTGTCATAGTTTCGCAACAATATTTATACATATATATTTATACATATATAATGATACACTTATATTTATGCATATATATTTATACATATATATTTATACATATATATTGATACATATATATTGATACATATATATTTATACATATAAATTTATGCATATATATTGATACATATATATTTATACATATATATTTATACATATATATTGATACATATATATTTATACATATATATTTATGCATATATATTGATACATATATATATATATATATATATATATATATATATATATATATATATATATATATATATATATATATATATATATATATATATATATATATATATATATATATATATATATATATAAAAATATATATATATATATATATATATATATATATATATATATATATATATATATATATATATATATATATATATATATACATATATATTTATAAATATATGTTGATGCATGTATATTTATACATATATATTTATACATATATATTGATACATATATATTTATACACATATATTTATACATATATATTTATGCATATATATTTATACATATATATTTATACATATATATTAATACATATATATTTATACATATATATTTATGCATATATATTGATACATATATATTTATACATATATATTTATCCATATATATTGATACATATATGTTTATACATACATATTTATACACATATATTGATACATATATATTTATGCATATAAATTTATACATATATATTTATACATATATATCTATACATATATATTTATTCATATATATTTATACATGAGGTCTGTTCCCGTACTACGATTAATTGCAATTAATTGCAATGAAGCGTACTAAAACGGAGTAAAAAACTCTTTTTTAGTACGTTTCATTGCAATTAATTGCAATTAATCGTAGTACGGGAACAGACCTATATATATTTATTCATATATATTTATACATATATATTTATACATATATGTTGATACATATATATTTATACATATATATTAATACATATATATTTATGCATATATTTTGATACACATACATTTATACACATATATTTATACATATATATTGATACATATATATTTTTACACATATATTTATACAGATATATTTATACATATATATTTATACTTATAAATTTATACATATTAATACATATTTATACATATATATTGATAGATATTCATACATATCTATTGGTACATATATATTTATACATATATATTTATACATATATATTGATACATATATGTTTATGCATATATATTTATACATATACATATATTGATACATATACATTTATACACATATATTTATACATATATATTTATGCATATATATTTATACATATATATTTATACATCTATATTAATACATATATATTTATACATATATATTTATACATATATATTGATACATATATATTTATACATATATATTTATACATATATATTGATACATATATATTTATACATCTATATATATACATATATATTTATACATATATATTTATAGATATATATTTATACATATATATTTATACATATATATTGGTACATATTTATTTACACATACATATTCATACATATATATATATATATAAGCATATATATATATATATATACATATATACCTTTACATATATATTTATACATATATATTTAAACATATATATTTATACATATATATCTATACATATATATTTATACATATATATTTAAACATATATATTTTTACATATATATTTATGCATATATATTGATACATATATATTTATACATATATATTTATACATATATATTGATACATATATATTTATACATATATATTGATACATATATATTTAAACATATATATTTATACATATATATTGATACATAGATATTTATACATATATATATTTATAAATATTTATACATAGATATTGATACATATTCATACACATATATTGATACATATATATTTATACATATATATTTATGCATATATATTGATACATATATATTTATACATTATAATTTATAAATATATATTGATACGTATATATTTATACATATATATTTACACATATATATTGATACATATATATTTATACACATATATTTATACAAATAAATTTATGCATATATATTTATACATATATATATATATATATATATATATATATATATATATATATATATATATATATATATATATATATATATACAATACATATATATTAATACATTAATATTTATACATATATATTTATACATATATATTGATACATATATATATTTAGACATATATATTTATACATGTATATTGATACATATATGTTTATACATATATATTTATACATATATATTGATACATATATATTTATACATATATATTTTTACATATATATTGATATATATATATAGATATATATATATATATATATATATATATATATATATATATATATATATATATATATATATATATATATATATATATATATAGATATATATATATATATAGATATATATATATATATATATATATATATATATATATATATATATATATATATATATATATATATATATATATATATATATATATATATATATATATATATATATACATATATTTATACATTTATATTTATACATATATATTGATACATATATATTTATACATATATATTTATACATATGTATAAATACATATATATTTATACATATATATTTATAAAGATATATTATACATATATATTTATGCATATATATTGATACATATATATTTATACATATATATATATATATATATATATATATATATATATATATATATATATATATATAAATTTATATACATTTATATTGATACATATATATTTATACATTTATATTTATACATATATATTCATACATATATATTGAAACATATATATTTATACATCTATATTTATACATATATATTGATACATATATATTTATACACATATATTTATAAATATATATATATGCATATATATTTATACATATATATTCATACATATATATTGATACAGTCATATTTATACATATATATATATATATATATATATATATATATATATATATATATATATACATATATAGTGATACATATATATTTATACATAGATATTTATACATATATATTTTTGCATAAATATTGATACATATATATTTATACACATATATTTATACATATATATTGATGCATATAAATTTATACATATATATTTATGCATATATATTGATACATATATATTGATACATATGTATTGATACATATATATTTATACATATGTATTGATACATATATATTTATACACATATATTTATACATATATGTTTATGCATATAAATTTATACATATATATTGATACATATATATTTATACATATATATTTATACATAAATATTGATACATATATATTTATACATATATATTTATGCATATATATTGATACATATATATTTATACATATATATTAATACATATATAATTATACATATATATTTATACATATATATCTATACATATATATATTTATACATATATATTTATACATATATATTTATGCATTAATATTTATTCATATATATTTATACATATATATTTATACATAGATATTGATAATCCGGCACTCGATCAATATGACGCTGTTTGTTGCGTGGGCGGCGATGGAACGTTTTCCGAAGTTTTCAATGCGTTGATGCAGCGAACAATGAAGGACCTCGATTTGGATCCACAACGACCAAAATACTTGCCAAAACTACGCATACCGGTCGGTGTCATTCCAGCAGGAAGTACAGATATAGTCGCGTATTGTTTGCACGGAACAACCGATCTGAAGACGGCTGTGATTGATATTATCCTGGATCAGACACGAGGACTGGATTTGTCAAGTGTTTGCAATCATTCGGGATTAATTCGACTGTATGCCAGCCTTATTTGCTACGGCTATTTGGGTGATATAGCGCTAGACAGTGAGCAGTATCGCTGGATGGGCCCACGAAGATATGACTATTCCGGTTAGTGCTAAAATGCCATCATTTGAAAACGTCTTAATTTTTCCATATTGCAGGATATAAGAATATATATATATATAACATTATAAATGTTTCTCTGAACCGAAGAAACCAGACGATGAAGCAAACAGCCATGACGTAAAGAATAAGATGACATGTAAACACAATTGTCCTCGCTGTTCCGATCCATGTATTGAGGACTGCTCGAAAACGCACGTCATGGTGTCCGGAGCTAATATATCCTGTTCATCGTCAAGTACGCCACACGGCTTAGCGCCATTTGATCACCTTTGTGATGACTATATCGACATTATTGTTGTTCGTCATACCTCAACCTTCAACTTGCTACGGTTACTTATGCGCCTAAGTCGCGACGATCCGCAGATAGATATGCTGCCGTTTGTTGATGTTTATCGAACCGACCAGTTTGTTTTCCGCTCGCAAAAGCTACCATCAAGTTGCGATCTAACTAGAATGAGTAGATCACGTCAAAGGATCAGCTCCAACAAATAGGCTGAGCGTACCAGTCAATGGAACTGTGACAGAGAATTGGTTTTTGATACTGACGTCCTAATCAGGTAGGTGAAAAAACAACTTTGCAAAACAATATATATATTTATACATATATATTTATGCATATATATTTATACATATATATTTATGCATATATATTGAAACATATATATTTATACATATATATTGATGCATTTATATTTAAACATATATATTTATGCATATATATTGATACAGATATATTGATACATATATATTCATACATATATATTCATACATATATATTTATACATATATATTGATGCATATATATTTATCCATATATATTTATGCATATATATTTATACATATATATTGATACATATATATTGATACATATATATTTATACATATATATTTATACATATATATTTATACATATATATTGATTCATATAGATTTATACATATATATTTATACATATAAATTGATACAGATATATTTATGCACATATATTTATACATATATATTGATGCATATATATACGAGTATACATATATATTTATACATATATATTTATGCATATATATTGATACATATATATTAATGCATATATATTTATACATATAAATTTATGCATATATATTTATACATATATATTTATACATATATATTGATACATATATATTTATACATATATATTTATACATTTATATTTATACATATATATTGATTCATATATATATATATATACATATATATTTATACATATATATTGATACATATATATTTATGCACATATATTTATACATATAAATTTATGCATATATATATACATATATATTTACACATATATATTTATGCATATATATTGATACATATATATTTCTGCATATATATTTATACATATATATTCATGCATATATATTTATACATATTATATATATTTATACATATATATTTATGCATATATATTTATACAGATATATTGATACATATATATTTATACATAAATATTTATGCACATATATTTATACATATATATTTATGCATATATATCTATGCATATATATATATACAAATATATTGATACATATTCATACAAATATATTGATACATATATATTTAAACATATATATTTATACATATATTTTTATACACATATATTTATACATATATATTTATGCATATATATTTATACATATATATTTATACATATATGTAGATACATATATATTTATACATATATATTTATACATATATATTTATGCATATATATTGAGACATATATATTAATTCATATATATTTATACAGATATATTTATACATATGTATTTATACATATATATTTATACATATATATTAATACATATATATTGATACATATATATTTATACATACATATTTATACATATATATTTATGCATATATATTTATACATATATATCTATAAATATATATTTATACATATATATTTATACATATATATTTATACATATATATTGATACATATATATTTATACATATATATTGATACATATATATTTAGGCATATATATTGATACATATATATTTATACATATATATTTATACATATATATTGATGCATATATATTTATACATATATATTGATACATATATATTTATACATATATATTTATACATATATATTTATACATATTTATTCATATATATTGGTACATATTCGATATTCATACATATATATTGATACAAATATATTTATACATATATATTTATACATATATATTTATACATATATATTGATATATATATATAAATTTATACATCTATATTTATACATATGTATTGATACATATATATTTATGCACATATATTTTTACATATATATTTATGCATATTTATTTATACATATATATTTATACATACATATTTATACATATATATTGATACATATATATTTATACATATATATTTATACATATATATTGATACATATATATTTATACATATATATTTATGAATGTATATTGATACATATATATTTATACATATATATTTGTACATATATATTTATACATATATATTGATACATATATATTTATACATATATATTTATACATATATATTTATGCATATATATTGATACATATATATTTTTACACATACATTTATACATATATATTGATACATATATAATTATACTTATATATTTATACATATATATTAATACATATATATTTATACATATATATTTATACATATATATTGATAAATATTTATTCATATATATTGATACATATTCATACATTTATATTGATACATATATATTTATACATATATATTTATACATATATATTTATACATATATATTGATACATATTTATTTATACATATATATTTATACATATATATTGATACATATATATTTATACACATATATTTATACATATATATTTATGCATATATATTTATACATATATATTTATACATATATATGTATACATATATATGTATACATATATATTTATACATATATATTGATACATATATATTTATACATATATATTTATACATATATATTGATACATATATATTTATACATATATTGATACATATATATTGGTACATATATATTTAAAGCAATCCCACGACAACCCTTGTACGGGTCTAGGGGTTGAAGCTGGTAGAGAGCTTCATTACAATTTTTTTAATCATTGTGGATACAAGTGTGGAGTGATTAGTTCCACGACTCACTTTACCCCTGATTTAAATCAGGTACCAAATCAGAGCTAGGTGAACTCAAAGCTTGGAGCGCGGACCCTCGTCCGAACCTGGATTCGAACCAGGGACCCCACACGCAAGAAGCCAGTGCTCTTCCCACTAGACTACTCAAGCATATATATTGATACATATATATTTAGGTTAGGTTCTACTGGCTGGCACATGGCCACACATAGACCTACCGGTCCGTAGTGATTCCAGATAAATGGACCTCGAGAAAGGAATACAGTCCAAGCGGCCATCAAAGGCCCCGGACTTTTTCGCGAACTGAAGGATGTTGTGGATACACAAATACCTACACTTATCTCACTTACATTCCACAACTCACCACACTATTTGACATCATACACAACACATAAAAATTCACACATCAAGTAGGCTAAGTTTACAAAATGAAAAAAATGGTAAAAAAGAGAATTGAATATGAAATGTCAATTGAGTTAAGAAACTAGGCTGATTATTAATATTAACGGAGTTTAATATGTTATAAATAATTGAAAACTGTTAAAAACAAACATTGATTAGAACTTATATTAAAACTGTTTAAATCAACATTTATTGAAGTTTGTTTCAATAGAAAGATTAAATGAATATTTTATTATAGATAAAAATATAAGGAAGTTTCAGCTTCCCATATTGGTGACCCCGATAGGAACACGCCGAAGCCTGGATCGCTGAGACTTGACAGACGAAAACAGAAAAATATCGAATCATTCTGCCGGAAATCACATTTCTTCGCTTTATCGAAGAAATTCAACAATCAACAATTCAAAAAAAACAACTTCAAGGCGTTGACGCAGACGGTCCATTGCAGCACGTCCAATTGCCACTTGCTCGTCTGCGATTCTAATCATTGCAAAATAGCAACAAGTCAAACGAGACTACGCGGAAGTCAGCGGCAACAAGCAACAGCGAAATCCGCACGGAGCAGGAAATAGCACAAGCACTCGCAATACTATGAGGTATGTGATAATTAGCAATTAAAACGAAAAAAGCGCTTGAATTTCGGGATAAATATCGTCTTGAAATTATCCTATGACAAAATTCTGTCCTTCTGTGGTTCGAATCCTCCGCATCAGCTCAGGCAAAATCGCGTTTTGTAGCAGCACTCGAAAATAAATCGACGAACTATGGTTAAAGCAATCGCACTCTAAAATTTTAGATTGCTTACAGGACGCATTGAATCTAGTCCCGAACGATCAGGATGTCTATAAATCACTAGACTCAACAGATAATACAAGCAGAAAATTTTTTTTATTAAATGATTTTGCACTGAAATTCACGCAAACTTATCAAAAATTAAAAAGCCTCGTGCCTTTTAAAACTGAAATAGCTCATTGGCAAATCCGAGCTTCACTACTTGTCAAAATACCTTCAAAAAGAATTTCAACGCTGCTACATCTATCACCGACGTCGAAAGCTCCATAAATTAAATTTGGATATGTTGTTATAATTATAATTATACAAGATTCTTAGCTATAATTACACATATTACACCTTCCTATATTTACACACTTTTCAGCCATAATATTTTTTTGCCGCGTTTCGTTCGTTTCGTCGCGTAACTCCGTATAATGTCGTTGGACAATGAGGATGCGGTTCCCTCAGGCGCGTCATTCGGTGCTGAAATTTTCGCGACATCCGTCAAACCACCCGTTTTTTGGCAAGAAGAGCCAGCTTTGTGGTTCTCCCAACTGGAGAGCCAGTTCGCAAAAGCTGGTATTAAGAGCTCGGAGACCAAATACCACTACGTGATCTCCTCGCTGGGTTCGGCGGAGCTGAAGGTGGTCAGGGACGTGGTTGCGAGCCCGGATCCTGATTCGCCTTACGAGGTCCTCAAGAGGGCGCTTGTATCGCGGCTTTCAGCCAGCGATTCTGTGAATCTCAAGCACCTCTTGGGGAACCTCTCGTTAGGTGACAGACAGCCTTCCCAGCTGCTTCGGGATATGAAGCAGTTGGGAGGTGCTAAGGTCGGAGACGACCTGTTGAGGACCCTCTGGCTGCAGCGGCTTCCGGAACAGACGCAAGCCATTTTAGCCTGCTCTCCGGAAGCCAGCCTCAACAAGTTGGCGGAAACAGCCGACAAAATTGCTGAGGTATTCGTTCACCCACAAATAAATTCAGTCGCTGTTTCCCACCAGCAGTCAGAGGTGGCCGAATTAACGAAACAGGTCGCTGCGCTGACGAAACTCGTACATCAACAACTAAGATCGCGTTCGAGGTCCCATGGAAGATCTCGCTCGCAGCCGCGTCGCCGAAGCCGGTCACGAGGGACTGGTGTTTGTTGGTACCACAACAAATATGGCCCAAACGCTATTAAATGCGTCTCTCCATGCGCCTTCAAGGCTGGTTCATCAGAACCAAAAAACTAAGTCGCTGTTCTCTTCAGACGGTAAGAAAACGCGACTTGTCACCTAGCCGTCGTCTAATTCTTCACGACAACTTGTCTAAACGACACTACTTGGGACACTACTATTTCGGTGCTTCCAGCACCTACTACCGGAAAACTTCCACCTTCTGGTATGCGACTTGCCGCGGCAAACCAGTCGACCATCAATACCTATGGACGAAAGGTAATCAAACTAGACCTGGGACTCCGTCGTGAGTTTTCATGGGATTTTATCATTGCCGATGTCTCTAGACCCATTTTAGGCGCAGACTTTCTCTGCCACTATGGGCTAGTCGTCGACTTGGCAAATGCTATCCTTGTGGATCCTCTTACTTCGCTTTCATCGAAAGGCACATTCACATCATACAAGTGTCCAAAACTAAGTGTTTTGATTGAGAAAACCTCTGATCCACGGATGCATGCCCTTCTCACCAAATACCATGCCATCACAGTCAACACAGGGTTCTCACAACCCTGTAAACATAAGGTGACACACCACATTTTGACCACAGGCCCTCCGATAGTATCGAGACCACGTCGACTTGCACCAGATAAGCTCGCGGCGGCTAAGAAGGAATTCGATTTCCTGCTACAGCAGGGAATTTGCCGCCCCTCAAATAACAGCTGGTCTTCTCCGCTACACATGGTACGCAAGGCTAATGGGGAATGGCGTCCTTGCGGCGATTACAGACGCCTTAACGCCATAACCGTCCCGGATAGATATCCGATCCCCATTATTCAAGACTTCTGTCATGAATTACATGGCAAAAATATATTTTCCACCATAGACCTGACTAAGGCCTACCATCAAATTCCAGTCGAGCCGAACGATATTCCAAAGACCGCCATCTGCACACCTTTCGGACTCTTTGAGTTCACCCGAATGACTTTCGGACTTTGCAATGCGGCACAATCGTTCCAACGCTTCATACATGAAGTCCTACACGGATTAAAATTCTGTTTTATCTACCTCGACGACATTTTGGTAGCTTCGACTTCCGAAGAAGAGCATCTTGTTCACTTAGAACAAATTTTCAAAAGATTAGCGGACCATGGTCTTATTATCAACATGCCATTTCCTTCGACCTTCAATTAAATTCTTAGGTCATGAGGTTTCGCCGAAAGGCATTAAGCCCTCCCCAGAACGGGTTGAGGCAATATCAACAGCTAAACTCCCCAAGACGGTTAAAGACCTAAGAAGATTTTTGGGGATGGTCAACTTCTATCGTCGCTTTCTTCCTCACACAGCTGAGATGCAGCAACCTCTCAACGCCTATCTTTGTGGCTCTAAAAAAGATGGTGCTAAGACAATCGACTGGTCAATGGACGCTAGCAAAGCTTTTGACCAAGTCAAGACTGGCTTAACAGAAGCCACTCTATTGTCCTTTCCGGACTCAAACGCCGAGCTTGGTCTATTCGTAGACGCTTCAAGATTCCGCCATCGGGGCTGCTCTGCAGCAAAAATGTCAAGGCTCTTGGCAACCCCTTGGTTTTTACTCGGCCAAATTAAGCGACGCACAAAGAAAGTATAGTGCATACGACCGCGAACTCTTAGCGGCTTATCAGGGCATTCGTTATTTCCGATACTTTTTGGAAGCCCAAAGGTTCACTCTATACACTGACCACAAACCACTGACTTTTGCTTTTAAACAAAAGCCAGAAAAGGCCACACCTCGTCAACTTAGACATCTAAGTTATATAAGTGAGTTCACTTCTGACATTCGGCATGTCTCTGGTTGCAACAACGTTGTTGCTGACGCACTCTCTCGTCTAGAAGAAATCATTCTTCCCAGTACTCTCGACTTTGCCGCAATCGCCTCGTCCCAAGCATCGGACGCAGAGTTTCAGAAGGTTCTAAAGGACTCTAAATTTGTTTTAAAAAAACAACCAATATTTGGCACCAACGTCGATATTTTTTGTGAAGTGTCTGGCCCAACCATACGACCTTATATTCCTCACACGTTCAGGAAACAGGTGTTCAACTCAGAACATAATATCGCTCACCCTGGTATTCGTGCTACAAGAAAGCACATTGCAACTAAATTCTTCTGGCCTTCGATGAACAAGGACATTGCCACTTGGGCCCGAGAATGTCTATCTTGTCAAAAATGCAAGATAACCAGACATGTGAGCAAACCTGTATCGACCTTTCCTACGGTCTCCGAACGTTTTAAGGTCATTCACATCGACATAGTTGGTCCCCTAACACACTCGCAGGGATACACTTACTGTCTCACCATAATTGACCGTTTCACACGTTGGCCTGAAGCAATTCCTTTAGCCAGCATTACTGCCAATGACTGTGCTACTGCTTTACTAAGCACCTGGATTGCTAGATTTGGAGTTCCCCAATACATTGTCACCGACCAGGGCAGACAATTCGAGTCAGCGCTCCATGCTGAGCTTGGTCGACTCTTGGGCTTCGAACGCAATCGTACCACAGCGTACCACCCTCAGGCCAACGGTTTCTTAGAAAGATGGCATCGTACTCTTAAATCGGCTATCATGGCTCACAACGATGTTTCTTGGACTAGAACACTTCCCCTAATTCTTCTTGGATTACGATCTCTAATCCGAGAAGAATTCACAGCATCACCGGCACAACTCCTGTACGGAGAAAACCTGCGTCTTCCTAGTGATTTTCTTCAAGAAAATCCTAGGAAGATTAGCCAAACAGACTTTGCCTCCGAACTAACGGCTACAATGGCAAAACTTCGACCGGTTGATGCTCAACATCACACAACACCGAAGATATTTATCTTCAAGCAACTCGACTCTTGCTCACACGTCTTCGTCAGAGTCGATTCTGTTCGTCCACCACTCATTCCACCGTACGACGGTCCTTTCAAAGTCCTAGCCAGACATATTAATTATTACACTCTGGAAATCAGAAACAAATCCGTCAATGTTTCCATTAACAGGCTCAAGCCTTGTTACTCGTCATCCTCTACGGAACCTGTTGACAATTCTTCCAGTAACCAGCAAGCATCAGCAACCTCGACTGCACCATTATTGCCTCCAGCTCCCGAAAAGAGACCAGCGAGGAAAGTTACATTCGCTCCGTACGTCTCTCTAGCTGGGAGAACCACAAAGGTGCCACTCTCCTACGCCTCGCGATAACGCGTAAAACGCTGGCAGGGGAGTATTGTGGATACACAAATACCTACACTTATCTCACTTACATTCCACAACTCACCACACTACTTGACATCATACACAACACATAAAAATTCACACATCAAGTAGGCTAAGTTTACAAAATGAAAAAATGGTAAAAAAGAGAATTGAATATGAAATGTCAATTGAGTTAAGAAACTAGGCTGATTATTAATATTAACGGAGTTTAATATGTTATAAATAATTGAAAACTGTTAAAAACAAACATTGATTAGAACTTATATTAAAACTGTTTAAATCAACATTTATTGAAGTTTGTTTCAATAGAAAGATTAAATGAATATTTTATTATAGATAAAAATATAAGGAAGTTTCAGCTTCCCATAATGTCCTTCAGCTTTTGCTCTGCCACGTGTGAGAGATCCACCAGCCAGGGCTCACCGAAGTATCGCAGTCTGGTTTTCCCCAGTGCCGTGCAGTGACACAGGAAATGCTGGATAGTTTCTGACACCCCCGGCTCTTGACACCTTCTACAGGTGTCGCTCGTTAGGAGTCCCATTTTCTTAGCATGTGCTGCTATAAGACAGTGACCAGTAATGATACCAACGAGTCGTTTGCAGTCAATCCGCACTAACTCGAGGAGGTACTTGGTCGATGCGAGATTGTATGACCCCCACATGATTTTGGTTACTCTGCAGGGCTGAGTTGCATCCCATCTGCGCGTCGCTCCCTGCATCATGTTGGAGTCGATTGAGTACTTAATCGCCTGGATAGGAGTAAGGATGTTAACCGCTTCCAAAAGGGGAAGACTAGCCCCATTCTTGGCCAACGCATTCGCCTTTTCATTCCCATCAATACCCTTATGACCGGGAACCCAGAAGATTCTAACTCTTCTGCTGTTACCCAGTCTGTTCAGAGCCTGAATATAATCGAATACACACTTCGATTTGTATGTGTGAGACAGCAGTGCTTTTACCGCCGCTTGACTGTCCGTAAAGATGTTTAGTACTTTGCTAGTAGTATCTTTGGCGTATATGAGGTCTGCGGCTTTACGTATCGCAAACACCTCCGCCTGGAAAATACTACAGTGATTCGGAAGCCTGAAAGCTGCTTCCATAGCTGCATCTGCAGAATATACTGCAGCACCCACTCCTGCAGCTGTCTTCGAGCCGTCAGTGTAGATGCTAAGAGCTGCAGGACACATTTGTCGATTCCATTCCTGCCCATCTCCCACAGTCGCTCGATATCCCCGCTCAAAGCACAGAGTGGGAACCAGGTAGTCAGTGCTTCCTGCGTAACCCCGTTCAATACTGCTGTGGCCAAAGGATCCTGGCTCGAAGTGCCCTGATTCCCTAAGCCTGACAGCAGCCTTTGCTCTAATAAAGAGATCAAGCGGGGGAAGATGAAGCAGGACGTTCAGAGCAGACGAAGGAGTCGATGCTAAGGCACCTGTAGTGCAGAGAGCCGCCAGCCGCTGAACTCTATTCGCCATGGTAGCAAAGGTGCTTTTATTCACTGCTGGCCACCAGACCAAGCATCCGTATCGGCCTAGCTATCGCCAAGTAGATCCAGTGCGTTAAAGCAGGGCTTAGACCCCACGTTTTACCCAGCACTCTCTTGCTGGCATAAATCGCGTTGCTTGCCCGCTTAACTCTTTCCTCTATATTCGCCTTCCATGTGAGCTTGCTGTCCAGAATAAGACCCAAGTACTTAGTTTGTAACTTGAGACCTAACCTGGAGCCGCCCAGCATGATATGATCTAAATCCGGGGTTTTATACTTCCTAGTGAAGAGCACAATATCCGTCTTGTTGGGGTTAATGCCAAGACCCACGGTATTCGCCCACTCCTCAACCAGCCCTAGAGAGTACTCGATGAGCTGACCAAGGGTGTGTGGAAACCTACCCGAGACTAAAATTGCAATGTCGTCAGCGTAGGCCACAACCGTGAGTCCCTTGCTTTCCAACTTTTCCAGAATTGAGTTTGTTACAAGGTTCCACAAGAGAGGAGATAGAACCCCTCCCTGCGGAGTGCCTCTGCAGACTTTTCTTGTAATTTGCGCACCCTACCGCTCCGCTGATATGAGCCTGTGGTTAAGCATGTTGCCTATGAAGCTACAAATAGCGGGGTGAGTGTTGTGTGCGTGGTGGCTCTCCATAATAGCTGTTGTGTGCACATTATTGAAGGCGCCTTCAATATCTAGAAAGGCTCCCAAGGCGTATTCTTTGTAATGGAGTGCCCTTTCAATTTTGAGGACTACCCTATGGAGAGCCGTTTCAACAGATTTTCCTTTCATATACGCATTTTGGGCTCTCGATAGAGTTTGAGTACCAAGTCTTTGTTTGATATGAAGATCAAGTAATCTTTCAAAAACTTTAAGGAGGAAGGAAGTCAGGCTAATTGGTCTGTAGTCCTTCGGATACGCATGGTTGACTTTACCTGCCTTGGGTATAAATACAACCTTAGCGGTCCTCCAGGCTACCGGTACATGGCTTAGCACTAGACAACCTTTGTAAATTTGTGTTAGCCAGGAAACAGCAAGCATACCTGTTTTTTGAAGCATGACCGGCAGAATTCCATCCGGACCTGGAGACTTGAAGGGCTTGAAGGTGTCAAGTGCCCAGACAAGCCTCTGCCTGGTGACAACTTCACCAATGCCTTCGATGTCATGCAGATCAGACGCCTGCACACGAGTTAAAGGGGTGGAGTCATCCAAACAGCCCGGAAAGTGAGTGTCTACGAGTACCTTCAGCGTTTCCGAGCTGTTGCTCGTCCACTCCCCATCAGACCTGCATAACAGGCTAGGCGTGACAGGGCGTTTAGCCAGCAAGTTTCTAAGTCTTGCCGTCTCCGAGGTGGATTCAATCCTACCGCACAGCTCTTTCCAGGAGCTCCATTTGGCTTTCCTAATTTCCGTTTTGTAGAGCCTAAGTATGTCCTTGCATTCGTCCCAACATTCCCTACAGTCAGCTACTTTGGCCAACTTAAAGAGTTCTCGTACCTGTCTTCTGCGACAACCCAGGTCTCTGTTCCACCAGGGTGGCTTAGGTTTGCGCTTCGGACAGACTTTGGGACAGGATCGTTCAAAAGTTTTTACCAGTTTACCTGTAAGAGTGTTGACCGCAGATTCCAGGCCAGCTACAGAGCTTATCCTGGGAGGAAGGCCTAAGTCGTTGGTCACTTCCCGTTTGAAGTTCTCCCAGTTTGTTTTCCTGGGGTTGCGAAACGACCGAAAAATGCGAGTGAGGCTGAAATTTAAGCTGTAACTAATGTAACAGTGGTCAGAGAATGATGGACTTCCAAAAACCCTCCAATTCTCTACTAACTGTTCATAAGGATCATTGTGAAGAGTTATGTCTAGAACGTTAACACTTCGAGGTCCCCTATGAGTGGGGGTGTTTCCTCGATTTGCCACGACCAGATCATAATTAATAATAAAATTGAGTAAAGACTCACCTCTATCGTTAATATCGCTGCTGCCCCAGACAGTGTGATGCGCGTTGGCATCCGCTCCCACGAGTAGCAACTGGTGCTTTCTGAGCGCTTCCGCGGTGACTTTTTCGACCTCATCCGGCGGAGCGGGTCGATCGTGTGCCATGTAGGCGGATGCTAAGAGCACCTGCTCCTCCTCGTCCCCTTTGCATGCCACCACCGTCAAATCGTCTGTGCTGAAATTAGACAGAAGATAAGCGTGAATATCCTTCCTCACCAGCATAGCCGTTCTTATTCTTGCTACTGCGGTGGGGAAGAACAGATTGAAATCCTGTGAC
This sequence comes from Nemotelus pantherinus, assembly GCA_963978885.1. Lineage (NCBI taxonomy): Eukaryota > Metazoa > Arthropoda > Insecta > Diptera > Stratiomyidae > Nemotelus > Nemotelus pantherinus. The sequence continues at coordinate 60,910 of CAXBUK010000072.1, read as the reverse complement.
GCCAGTCCCGCAACCCGACCCCCCGCAGACATCCAAGGTTCCTGAACCAGCGCCACATCAAACTTACCTTCGTCGAGTGTCTGCAGTAGTTCGGCCGAGGCCAACTTACTGCGGTGCAGATTGATCTGCAGCAGTTTGAGTGCTGGCCGCAGCATCCTCTTTGACCGGCGCCTCTTCTTTCTGGGGATCGGCCGCTGTACTTTGCAGGTCAACGGTGCCCAGATCCCTCTCAATCTCGCCAGCCTCCAGGGTGTTCTTATTTCCATCTTTCGGGTGGCGTTTCCTCAGGTGCAGGTAGACACTACCTACACCCCAAACCATCTTGCCAAAGCGCGGTTAAAGCAGGTCGTCAGCCTCCTTGTTTATTTGGAGGATGTACACCTGCCCTCCGTCCTGAGCAGCCGGTTTCCTAACATCCAAGATTTTCCAATCTTGTGTTGGAATGTCCGGGTTTTGCCGTTGTAGCAATTTCAGGGCCACATCTGGTTCCACTACCCACGGTATTGTTACCTTCGCTTTAGGTAGTGTCGGGATGCTCCCTCTGTCAACAATCGCCAGCTGAGCTCCTTCCCATATCCCCGGTAAGTCCGGGACTACAGTCGTACACCAGTGCAGCGACAGCTCATCGTTGCATTTGATGATCTTTACACCCTTGAACCAGCCCGCCCCGTCAAACGAAGGCATAGCCAGTTCAGGGTGCTTCTCCATTCGATCAATCATCGCGTTGAGCAGGCCTGACTCTACGATCTTCCACTTCTCAAGCGGCAATTGACCCAACGGGTTGCTTCGATCTACCAAAGCCACGATGAGGTGCTGTTTAGCCACATCACTGGCCTTAATTACTTTCTTCGGCTTCGAGGTAGAGGCTTGTTGGACCCCTTGCCGACTGGTCTCGTTTTTAGGCCTCTTGGACGCCGGTTTTTCTTCCTCAGCGGACCTCTGCCTTTTATCTGCCAGCTTCTATGAGAAGCTCTGCTCCACTTTGTTGTGGAAAACAGAGTCCTTAAGAGCCAGCCTTTCTTTGCCAGCGAAGTACTCGCGGCCTTTTGCCACCGTCGTCCGAGCCCAGCACAACCGATCCTTCTCCTCCGCAGAGAGGGAAGGACTGTCGCCGAGCCTGTCGACAATGCGCAACGCCGCTTTATAATTCGCCAGCGCTTTCTTGCCCTCTTTGCTCGGCTTGGGCCTGTTCCTCTTCTGGGGACCAGCACCTTCGCCTCGCTCAGGCGATTTGAGGAGTTCCTCCTCCGCTTCGGTCGAAACCATGCTCTCCGAGTCCGAGTCTGCGAGTACTCTGGCACCCGAGCGCATTAGTTTCGCGCGACTTGAATGGCGGCCAGCGGAGGTGCTAGCTTCCTCAAGCGTTGTTTTTCGAAGTGGGGATCGTTGTAGCTTGGAGCTCCTTTTAAAAGGGTCCGCCACCGATTCCACCACCTCTGCGTTTATCGTAGGACCACTTGTAATTGGATCTGCTACGGTGGCCAAGTGGTCTACCTCCATAGCACTGCAGTCGATGGATAACGACGACCCGGGGCCTGCTCGCTCACCCCTGACGGCCGCCGGTACTGGGTATCCGACTCCCTGTACCGTAACTTTATCTCCTTTGTCTTCGTCTATATTTGGTTTTCTGCTCGGGGTCACCTTCCCCTAAGGTCACTTTAGCAAGGCAGCAACTCATCTGGCTGATGGGCTACTGCCCTGAGCCCCCTCACCGCGGCAAGGTCGGACCGTTGAGGGGGACATATATATTTATACATATATATTTATACATATATAATGATTCATATATATTTACACACATATATTTTTACATATATATTTATGCATATATATTTTTACATATATATTGATACATATATATATATATACATATATATTTATGCATATATATTGATACATATATATTAATACATAAATATTTATATATATATATATATATATATATATATATATATATATATATATATATATATATATATATATATATATATATATATATATATATATATATATATATATATATTGATACATATAGATTTAAACACATATATTTATACATATATATTTATACATATATATTGATACATTTAAATTAATACATATATATTTATGCATATATATTTATACATATATATTTATACATATATATTGATACATATATATTTATGCATATATATTGACACTTATATATTTATAAATATATATTTATACATATATATTTATACATATATATTTATGCTTATATATTGATACATATATATTTATACATATATATTGATACATATATATTGATACATTTATATTATGGGTTATGCATATATATTTAAACATATATATTTATACATATATATTGATACATATATATTTATGCATATATATTTAAACATATATATTTATACATATAAAATTATATATATATATTTATACATATATATTTATAGATATATATTTATACATATATATTGATACATATATATTTATACACATATATTTATACACAATATTGATACATATAAATTAATACATATATATTTATGCATATAAATTTATGCATATATATTTATACATATATATTTATACATATATATTGATACATATATATTGATAGATATATATTTATACATATATATTTATACATATATATTTATGCATATATATTTATACATATATTTTTATACATATATATTGATACATATATATTTATACATATATATTTATGCATATATATTTATACATATATATTGATCAGTGAACAAAAAAAAACCTTATGGTACCGTACCTTAGTGTACTGTACCGTACATTATTGATGCCCGTACGCAAACACATTCACTACAAAAAGTACACATACCCTACCTCAGCCTATAATGTTTGCGTACATGTACACAATCGATATACCGAACGAAACAGACACGATGCAAAAGTACGCTACGATTGAATACTGTACTGTACAAAGTACACAAACCTTATCCTCTACAATACGGAATGTGTACACCTACACAACCCGTACACAAACGATATACACTAAACGTACCGTACGTTTAGTGTACTTTTGCGGTTCATTTATATGAACTGGGAAAAAATTACTGATAAAAGTGATAATGCCGTAGCCGAAATGAATTGATTATGCTCTCCTGTGAAGTTCAATATTTTTGACTCAGTGCTTTCACTTCCAAAGTGTTTTTCTTTTTCATATAAATGAACCGCAAAAGTACACTAAACGTACGGTACGTTTAGTGTATAACGTTTGTGTACGGGTTGTGTACGAGTACACATTCCGTATTGTAGAGGATAAGGTTTGTGTACTTTGTACAGTACAGTATTCAATCGTAGCGTACTTTTGCATCGTGTCTGTTTCGTTCGGTATATCGGTTGTGTACATGTACACAAACATTATTGACTGAGGTACGGTATGTGTACTTTTCGCGTACAGTACGCTTAAGGTACGGTATTTTTTCGTTCACTGATATTGATACATATATATTGATACATATATATTTATACATATATATTTATTCATATATATTTATACATATGTATTGATACATATATCTTTATACAAATATATGTATACACAATATTGATACATATATATTTATACATATATATTTATGCATATATATTTATACATATATATTTATACATATATATTGATACATAAATATTTGTGCATATATATTTATACATATAGATTTATACATATACATTTATGCATATATATTGATACATAGATATTTATGCATATATATTTATACATATATATTTATGCATATATATATATATATATATATATATATATATATATATATATATATATATATATATATATATATATATATATATATATATATATATATACATATATATTTATACAGATATATTTATACATATATATATATGCATATATATTTATTCATATATATTTATGCATATATATATTGATACATATATATTGATACATATATATTTATACATATATATTTATACATATATATTGATACTTATATATTTATACACATATATTTATACATATATATTTATGCATATTGTTGTGTTCTACCGTTAAACACCTTTTGTGGGTTCGGTATACTTCACATTCGTGAAATAAAACAGTTTCTTTTAAAACACTAATTACACTTTTATTCACACAAAGATTTATAAACACTTATTCGTTTACACTTTACTATCGCACTATTATAATTCCGCGTTACAATAACTCACTTTATCGCTTTTAATTAATCGCGCCCGGATACACTAATTTGCTGTATCGCTTTTCACAATAACCGCCTTTTCGCTGTTTTCGCTTTCTTTTAAGTACAATCTATCGCATTGTACCAAAACTCACTATCAACTGATTGCTAGCTCCTCTCGCGGCGGTATTTATAGTCGTGTCGTGTGTCTCGGGTTCTCGAAGCCTCCTGATCTGGCTTCTGGAAAGCTATTGTGAACGTTCGTTACCGTGTGGGATCTGAGTCAGGTTTGGGGCTCTGGAATGTTCCCTTTTTACTTTCTAGAGGACTCTGTCTGCGACTTGTTTACAAATTGCATGTACGAGACACATGTATCAGACACAAATTTCTCGAAGATTCTCAAACTGCCTTCTAGAGAGTTATTTTACGTTTTATCCATGATTGTTTTTGTAGTTTGAATACATGTATGAAATACATGTATGAGATGTATGTCGAGTATTTCCCCGCCGTTTCTAGTATTTTCTGGCGCCGCTACAACTCGTTTGGCGTGCATGCAACAATATATATTTATACATATATATTGATACATATATATTTATACACATATATTTATGCATATATAATTATACATATATATTTATACATATATATTTATACATAAATATTGATACATATATATTGATACATATATATTTATACACAAATATTTATGCATATATATTTATGCATATATATTTATACATATATATTTATGGATATATATTGATACATATATATTGATTCATATCTATTCATACATATATATTTATACACTTATATTGATAAATATATATTTATACATATATATTTATACATATATATTTATACATATATATTTATGCATATATATTGATACATATATATTTATACACATATATTTATTCATATATATTGATGCATATATATTTATACATATATATTGATACATATATTTTTATACAGATATATTTATACCTATATATTGATACATATACATTTACACACATATCTTTATACATATATATTTATGCATATATATTTACACACATATCTTTCTACATATATATTTATGCATATATATTTATACATATATATTGATACATATATATTTATACATATATATTTATACATATATATTTATGCATATATATTGATACATATATATTTATACACATATATTTATACATACATATTGATGCATATATATTGATACATATATATTTATGCATATATATTTATACATATATATTTATACATATATATTTATGCATATATATTAATACATATATATTGATACATAGATATTGATACTGTGGATGCACAAACACCTACACTTAGCATTCCCACATTCACTACTCACCACACTACGTGACATCATACACACCACATCAAAATTCACACATCAAGTAGGCTAAGTTTAAAAATTATGAAAAGAAAAATAAGAAAAGAATGTGATAAATTAACGTCAGTTGGTTGTTGGAAGAAGGATTTTTTGAAAATATAAAATAAATGTCGTTAGATAATATTAAATATATATTGAATAAATGTTATTAAATTATTGTAAAAATAAATATTCAATAAATGATGTTAAATTAGGATTAAATAAATATCCATTAGATATTTCAAAATATTAAAAGTTAATGCGTTTAATTTTAGACGGTTAGCTAAATTGGTGACCCCGAAAAAAAGCACGTACACGTACGCCTAATTTTGGAAAAAGCGATGGAGTAAACGAAAGCAAATTGTTGTTGATGAAGACTACTACGCCTATTTCAAGCGAATGCATCTAATTTCATCATTCAACACGCTAAAAACATCAACTTCATCAATCCTAGCAACAGCAGCAGCAGATTCAACACAAAGAAAACAAATAAGCAAGAGCGATAACAGCACTGCCGCAACAATCAAACCTTAATCGTTACAACAAAAACATCAACATTATCAATCCTAGCAAGAGCAGCAGCAGACTCGACATAAAGAAAACACATAAGCAAGAGTGATAACAGCACAGCCTCAACAATTGGACAGTGAGTGAACATTCTCTACCAAACAGTAAGTTTTGGGAAACAATTTATTATATGTTACATTATATGTATGGATAATAGATCAAAATCATATAGTGCCTATGGTGGTTCGCACATTTTTGAATACAACTCAGTTGACTTAGCTGGGAGCAAATTGATTATAAAAGGTCTTGATTGAAATCTTACTGGCCTGAATGATAAAAAAAATTATAAATGGGTTCTGATGGGACAATTTTAAATTGATTAGCATCAATAGACTGTTCAAAACAGAAATCGAATGACGAATTATTTCAACTATCACAATATTCTCATTATAGATCATGATTTACATTGCTCTACTATTTTCTCTTAAATTCTTTCAACCGAATTTTTGTGTAATATTATTGTAATCAGAATAACACATATCATATATATTAATTTACACATATTCAGCCACCCTACTTTTCTGCCACGTTCCGTTCCACCCGTCGCGTATCTCGTAGGCAATGTCGTTAGACAATGAGGATGCGGTTCCCTCAGGCGCTTCACCCGGTCCCGAAATCAGTGCGACCTCCATAAAACCGCCCGTGTTTTGGCAAGCAGAGCCAGCTTTGTGGTTCTCTCAATTAGAGAGCCAGTTTGCGAACGCACACATTAAGTGTTCGCAAACAAAGTATCACTATGTGATTTCCTCGCTGGGTCCTGAGCAGCTCAAGGTGGTCAGGGACGTGGTTGCCAGCCCGGATCCTGACACGCCTTACGAAATCCTCAAGAGGGCGCTTATATCGCGGCTATCAGCCAGCGATTCGGCAAAACTTAAGCACCTCTTGGGGAACCTCTCACTAGGCGATAGACAGCCTTCCCAGCTGCTTCGTGATATGAAGCAGTTGGGAGGTTCCGCAGTTGGGACGATCTTCTGAGGACCCTCTGGCTGCAGCGCCTTCCGGAGCAGACTCAGGCTATTTTAGCCTGCTCTCCGGAGGCCAGCCTGAACAAGTTGGCGGAAACGGCAGACAAAATTGCTGAAGTTTTTGTCCAGCCACAAGTTCATTCTGTCGCCGTTTCCCACCAGCAGTCAGAGGTGGCCGCTTTGTCAGAGCAAGTTGCTGCCCTCACAAGGCTCGTCCACCAACAACTGCGATCGCGTTCGAGGTCCCAAGGGAGATCTCGCTCGCAGCTACGTCGCCGAAGCCAGTCACGAGGGGCTGGTATTTGTTGGTACCACTACAAACTCGGCTCCAAGGCTTTAAAATACATCTCTCCATGCGCCTTCAAGGCTGGCTCATCTGAACCAAAAAACTAAGTCGCTGTTCTCTTCAGACGGTAAGAAAACGCGACTTGTCACCTAGCCGTCGTCTAATAATTCATGACAACTTGTCTAAACGACACTACTTGATTGACACAGGCGCAGATATTTCGGTGCTTCCAGCACCTGCTACCGGAAAACTTCCGCCTTCTGGTATGCGACTTGCCACGGCAAACCAGTCGACCATCAACACCTATGGACGAAAGGTGATCAAACTAGACCTGGGACTCCGTCGTGAGTTTTCATGGGATTTTATCATTGCCGATGTCTCTAGACCCATTTTAGGCGCAGACTTTCTCTGCCACTATGGGCTAGTCGTCGACTTGGCGAATGCTATCCTTGTGGATCCTCTTACTTCTCTTTCATCGAAAGGCACGTACACTTCGTACAAAGGTCCAAAACTAAGTGTTTTGTTTGAGCAAACCTCTGATCCACGGATACATGCCCTTCTCACCAAGTATCATGCCATCACGGTCAACACAGGGTTCTCACAACCCTGTAAACATAAGGTGACACACCACATTTTGACCACAGGCCCTCCAATAGTATCGAGACCACGTCGACTGGCACCAGATAAGCTCGCGGCGGCCAAAAAGGAATTCGATTTCCTGCTACAACAGGGAATTTGCCGCCCCTCAAACAGCAGCTGGTCTTCTCCGCTACACATGGTACGCAAGGCTAATGGGGAATGGCGTCCTTGCGGCGATTACAGACGCCTTAACGCCATAACTGTCCCGGATAGATATCCGATCCCCATTATTCAAGACTTCTGTCATGAATTACATGGCAAAAATATCTTTTCCACCATAGACCTGAATAAGGCCTACCATCAAATCCCAGTCCAGCCGAACGATATTCCAAAGACCGCCATCTGCACACCTTTCGGACTCTTTGAGTTCACCCGAATGACTTTCGGACTTTGCAATGCGGCACAATCGTTCCAACGCTTCATACATGAAGTCCTACACGGATTAAAATCTGTTTTATCTACCTCGACGACATTTTGGTAGCTTCGACTTCCGAAGAAGAGCATCTTGTTCACTTAGAACAAATTTTCAAAAGATTAGCGGACCATGGTCTTATTATCAACATGGAGAAATGCCATTTCCTTCGACCTTCAATCAAATTCTTAGGTCATGAGGTTTCGCTGAAAGGCATTAAGCCCTCCCCAGATCGGGTTGAAGCAATTTCAACAGCTAAACTCCCCAAGACGGTTAAAGACCTAAGAAGATTTTTGGGGATGGTCAACTTTTATCGTCGCTTTCTTCCTCACACAGCTGAGATGCAGCAACCACTCAACGCCTATCTTTGTGGCTCTAAAAAAGATGGTGCTAAGACAATCGACTGGTCAATGGAAGCTAGCAAAGCTTTTGACCAAGTCAAGACTGGTTTAACAGAAGCCACTCTATTGTCCTTTCCGGACTCAAACGCCGAGCTTGGTCTATTCGTAGACGCTTCCGATTCCGCCATCGGGGCTGCTCTGCAGCAAAAATGTCAAGGCTCTTGGCAACCCCTTGGTTTTTACTCGGCCAAATTAAGCGACGCACAAAGAAAGTATAGTGCATACGACCGCGAACTCTTAGTGGCTTATCAGGGCATTCGTTATTTCCGATACTTTTTGGAAGCCCAAAGGTTCACTCTATACACTGACCACAAACCACTGACTTTTGCTTTTAAACAAAAGCCAGAAAAGGCCACACCTCGTCAACTTAGACATCTAAGTTATATAAGTGAGTTCACTTCTGACATTCGGCATGTCTCTGGTTGCAACAACGTTGTTGCTGACGCACTTTCTCGTTTAGAAGAAATCATTCTTCCCAGTACTCTTGATTTTGCCGCAATCGCCTCGTCCCAAGGAGGACGCTATCGGACGCAGAGTTTCAGAAGATTCTAAAGGACTCTAAATTTGTTTTAAAGAAACAACCAATCTTTGGCACCAACGTTGACATTTTTTGTGAAGTGTCTGGCCCAACCATACGACCTTATATTCCTTACACGTTCAGGAAACAGGTGTTCAACTCAGAACATAGTGTCGCTCACCCTGGTATTCGTGCTACAAGAAAGCACATTGCAACTAAATTCTTCTGGCCTTCGATGAACAAGGACATTGCCACTTGGGCCCGAGAATGTCTATCTTGTCAAAAATGCAAGATAACCAGACATGTAAGCAAACCTGTATCGACCTTTCCTACGGTCTCCGAACGTTTTAAGGTCATTCACATCGACATAGTTGGTCCCCTAACACACTCGCAGGGATACACTTCCTGTCTCACCATAATTGACCGTTTCACACGTTGGCCTGAAGCAATTCCTTTAGCCAGCATTACTGCCAATGACTGTGCTACTGCTTTACTAAGCACCTGGATTGCTAGATTTGGAGTTCCCCAATACATTGTCACCGACCAGGGCAGACAATTCGAGTCAGCGCTCCATGCTGAGCTTGGTCGACTCTTGGGCTTCGAACGCAATCGTACCACAGCGTACCACCCTCAGGCCAACGGTTTCTTAGAAAGATGGCATCGTACTCTTAAATCGGCTATCATGGCTCACAACGATGTTTCTTGGACTAGAACACTTCCCCTAATTCTTCTTGGATTACGATCTCTAATCCGAGAAGAATTCACAGCATCACCGGCACAACTCCTGTACGGAGAAAACCTGCGTCTCCCTAGTGATTTTCTTCAAGAAAATCCTAGGAAGATTAGCAAAACAGACTTTGCCTCCGAACTTACGGCTACAATGGCAAAACTTCGACCGGTTGATGCTCAACACCACACAACACCGAAGATATTCATCTTCAAGCAACTGGACTCTTGCTCACATGTCTTCGTCAGAGTCGATTCTGTTCGTCCACCACTCATTCCACCGTACGACGGTCCTTTCAAAGTCCTAGCCAGATATATTAACTATTACACTCTGGAAATCAGAAACAAATCCGTCAATGTGTACATTAACAGGCTCAACCCTTGTTACACGTCATCCTCTACAGAACCTGTTGACAATTCTTCCAGAAACCAACAAACATCAGCAACCTCGACGGCACCATTACTGCCTCCAGCTCCCGAAAAGAGACCAGCGAAGAAAGTTACATTCGCTCCGTACGTCTCTCTAGCTGGGCGAACCACAAAGGTGCCACTCTCCTACGCCTCGCGATAACGCGTAAAACGCTGGCAGGGGAGTATTGTGGATACACAAACACCTACACTTATCATTCCAACATTCACTACTCACCACACTACTTGACAACATACACACCACATCAAAATTCACACATCAAGTAGGCTAAGTTTAAAAATTATGAAAAGAAAAATAAGAAAAGAATGTGATAAATTAACGTCAGTTGGTTGTTGGAACAAGGATTTTTTGAAAATATAAAATAAATGTCGTTAGATATTAAATATATATTGAATAAATGTAATTAAATTATTGTAAAATAAATATTCAATAAATGATGTTAAATTAGGATTAAATAAACATCCATTAGATATTTCAAAATATAAAAAGTTAATGCGTTTAATTTTAGACGGTTAGCTAAAATACATATAAATTGATACATATATATTTATACATATATATTTATACATATATATTTATGCATATATATTTATACATATATATTTATACATATATATTTATACATATATATTTATACATATATATTGATACATATATTTTTATACATATATATTGATACATATATATTTATACACATATATTTATACATATATATTGATGCATATATATTTATACATATATATTTATGCATATATATTTATAAAAATATATTTATATATATATATTTATGCATATATATTTATACATATATATTGATACATAGATATTGATACATATATATTGATACATATATATTTACACATATATATTTATACATTTATATTTATGCATATATATTTATACATATATATTTATACATATATATTTATGCATATATATTTATACATATATATTTATGCATATATATATTGATACATATATATTTATGCATACATATTTTACATATATATTTATATATATTTATGCATATATATATTTATACATATAAATTGATACATATATGTATTTTTACATATATATTTATACATACATATATATTTATGCATATATATTTATACATATATATTTATACATACATATTTATATATATATATATTGATACATATATATTAATGCATATATATTTATACATATGTATTTAAACATATATATTGATACATATATATTGATACTTATATATTTATATATATATTAATTTATGCATATATATTGATACATATATATTTATACATATATATTTATACATATATATTGATACATAAATATTTATACATATATATTTATACATATATATTTATGCATATTTATTGATACATATATATTTATACAAATATATTTATACATATATATTGATACATATATAGTTATAAATATATATTGATACATATATATTGATACATATATATTTATACACATATAATTTTACATATATATTTATGCACATATATTTATACATATATATTTATACATATATATTAATACTTATATATTTATACATATATATTGGTACATATATATTGATACATATATATTTATGCATATATATTTATACATATATATTTAAACAAATATATTTATGCATATATATTGATACATATATATTTATGCATATATATTTATACATATATATTTATGCATATATATTTAAACATATATATTTATACATATATATCTATGCATATATATTGATACATATATATTTATGCATATATATTGATACATATATATTTATACATATATATTTATACATATATATTGATACATATATATTTATACATATCTATTTATACATATATATTGATACATATCTATTTATACAAATATATTTATACGTATATATTTATGCATATATATTTATACATATATATTTATACATAAATATTAATACATATATATTTATACATATATATTTATACATATATATTGATACATATATATTTATACATATTTATACATATTTATACATATATAATGATACATATATGTTTATACATATATCTTTATACATATATATTGATACATATATATTTATACATACATATTGATACATATATATTTATATATATATCTATACATATTTATTTATTCATATATATTTATACATATATATTTATACATATATGTTGATACATATATATTTATACATATATATTTATACATTTATATATATGCATATATATTGAAACATATATATGTATACATATATATTTATACAAAGATATTGATGCATATATATTCATACATATATATTTATACATAAATATTTATACAGATATATTTATACATATATATTAATACATATATATTAATACATATTTATACATATATATTGAAACATATTCATACATATATATTGATACATATGTATATATTTATACATATATATTTAAACATATATATTTATACAAATATATTTATACACATATATTTATACATATATATTTATGCATATATACTTATACATTTATATTTATACATATATATTTACTATATATATTTACTATATATATTTATACATATATATTTACATATATAGATATACATATATATTTACTATATAATACATATATATTTATACATATATATTTATACATATATATATTGTTACATATATGTTTATACATATATATTTATACATATATATTGATACATATATTGTTATACACATATATTTATAAATATATATTTATGCATATATATTTATACATATATATTTATACATATATATATTAATCCATATATATTTATACATATATATTTATACATATATATTGATACATATATATTTATACATATATATTTATGCATATATATTGATACATATATATTGATACATATATATTCAGACATATATATTTATACATATATATTGATACATATACATATATATATATATATATATATATATATATATATATATATATATATATATATATATATATATATATATATATATATATATATATATATATATATATATATATATATATATTTATGCATATATATTTATACATATATATTAATACATTGATATTAATACATATATATTGAAACATATATATTTATATATATATAATTATACATATATATTTATGCAAATATGTTAATACATATATATTTATACATATATATTGATACATATATATTTATACATATATATTCTTACATATATATTTACACATATATATTGATACATATATATTTATCCATATATATTTATGAATATATATTTATACATATATATTGATACATATATATTGATACATATATATTTATACATATATATTTATATATATATATAAATATATATATATATATATATATATATATATATATATATATATATATATATATATATATATACATATTTATTGATTCATATATATTTATACATATATATTTATACATATATCTTGATACATATATATTTATGCACAAATATTTATACATATAGATTTGTGCACATATATTTATACATATGTATTTATACATATATATTTATGCATATATATTGCTACATATATATTTATGCATATATATTTATACATATATATTTATGCATATATATTTATACGTATATATTTATACATATATATTTATGCATATATATTGATACATATATATTTATACATATATATTTATACATGGATATTGGTACATATATATTTATACATATATATTTATACATAAATATTGATACAGATATATTTATACATATATATTGTTACATATATATTTATACATATTTATACATATTTATACATATATATTGATACATATTCATACACATATATTGATACATGTATATTTATACATAAATATTTATACATATATATATTTATACATATATATTGTTACATATATGTTTATACATATATATTTATACATATATATTGATACATATATTGTTATACACATTTATTTATACATATATATTTATGCATATATATGTATACATATATATTTATACATATTTATTGATACTTATATATTTATACATATATATTTATACATATATATTGATACATATATATTTATACATATATATTTATGCATATGTATTGATACATATATATTGATACATATATATTCATACATATATAATTATACATATATATTGATACATATATATTTATACATATATATTTATGCATAAATATTTACACATATATATTGATACATAGATATTAATACATATATATTGATACATATATATTTATTATAGGGTCGGTAGCTTAGCTGGCTAACGCGTCAGTCCGAAGCAGCGATCTACTGCCCGCGGGTTCGAATCCCGCCGTGCCCATGGCTGTATTTGTTCGTCTTGTGTTGTCTTAACAGTCGGCGACTGGGCATAATACCAGCGCTCCATTAATTAAGTGTCACATTAAAGCTTTAGTAGCGACTAGGCATAACACTAGCGCTTTAGATAATAAGAAATAAATGTGGCACTTAAAAGAATAATGGAATAATTGGATATCGGCTTCTCCCATATGTGTCTCCCTACCGCCATCGCTAAGCATTCGCTTCAAAGGGCAATTCCCTGAGCTTTGGCATTATCATAGAAAAAAAAAAAAAAAAAAAAAAAAAAAAAAAAAAAATATATATTTATACATATATATTTATGCAAATATGTTTATACATATATCAATATAAATATATATATATATATATATATATATATATATATATATATATATATATATATATATATATATATATATATATATATATATATATATATACATATATATTGATACATATATATTTATACATATATATTTATACATTAATATTTATACATATATATTTATACAAATCTAATAATACATAGATATTGATAATCCGGCACTCGATCAATATGACGCTGTTTGTTGCGTGGGCGGCGATGGAACGTTTTCCGAAGTTTTCAATGGGCTGATGCAGCGAAAAATTAAGGACCTCGATTTGGATCCACAACGACCAAAATACTTGCCAAAACTACGCATACCGGTCGGTGTCATTCCAGCAGGAAGTACAGATACAGTCGCGTATTGTCTGCACGGAACACCCGATCTGAAGACGGCTGTGATTGATATTTTCCTGGATCAGACACGAGGACTGGATTTGTCAAGTGTTCGCAATCATTCGGGATTAATTCGACTGTATGCCAGCCTTATTTGCTACGGCTTTTTGGGTGATATAGCGCTAGACAGTGAGCAGTATCGCTGGATGGGCCCACGAAGATATGACTATTCCGGTAAGTGTTAAAATGCGATCATTTGAAAACGTCTTAATTATTCCATATTGCAGGATTCAAGAATATATATATATATAACATTATATATGTTTCTCTGAACCGAAGAAACCAGACGATGAAGCAAACAGCCATGACGTAAAGAATAAGATGACATGTAAACACAATTGTCCTCGCTGTTCCGATCCATATATTGAGGACTGCTCGAAAACGCACGTCATGGTGTCCGGAGCTAATATATCCTGTTCATCGTAAAGTACGCCACACGGCTTAGCTCCATTTTATCACCTTGGCGATGACTATATCGACATTATTGTTGTTCGTCATACCTCAACCTTCAACTTGCTACGGTTACTTATGCGCCTAAGTCGCGACGATCCGCAGATAAATATACTGCCGTTTGTTGATGTTTATCGAACCGACCAGTTTGTTTTCCGCTCGCAAAAGCTACCATCAACTTGCGATCTAACTAGAATGAGTGGATCACGTCAAAGGATCAGCTCCAACAAATCGGCTGAGCGTACCAGGCAATGGAAATGTGACAGAGAATTGGTTTTTGATACAGACGTCCTAATCAGGTAGGTGAAAAACAACTTTGCAAAACAATATATATATTTATACATATATATATATGCATATATATTTATACATATATTTTTATGAATATATATTGATACATATATATTTATACATATATATTTATACATATATATTTATACATATATATTTATGCATATATGTTGATACATATATATTTATTCACATATATTTATACATATATATTGATGCATTTATATTTATACATATATATTAATGCATATATATTGATACATATATATTGATACATATATATTCATACATATATATTTATACATATATATTGATACATATATATTTATCCATATATATTTATGCATATATATTTATCCATATATATTTATACATATATATTGATACATATATATTTATACTTATATATTTATACATATATATTTATACATATATATTTATACATATAAATTGATTCATATATATTTATACATATATATTTATACATATATATTGATACATATATATTGATACATATATATTTATACACACATATTTATACATATATGTTTATGCATATATATTTATACATATATATTTATGCATATATAGTAAGACATATATATTTATACAATATGTTGATACATATATATTGATACATATATAGTTATACATATATTATGCATATATATTGATACATATATATTTATAACATATATCTATACATATATATTTATGCATATATATTTACACACATATATTTAAACATTTATATTTATACATATATATTAATGCATATATATTTATACATATATATTTATGCATATATATTGATGCATAAATATTTATGCATATATATTTATACATATATATTTATACATATATATTTATGCATATAAATTGATACATAGATGTTTATGCATATATTTATACATATATATTATATGCAAATATATTTTGGCATATATATTGATACAGATATATTTATACATATATATTTATGCATATATATTTATACATATATATTGATACATATATATTGATACATATATATTGATACATATATATTTATGCATGTATAATCAAACATATAATTATACATAAATATTATGCATATATATTTATCCATATATATTGATACATATATATTGATACATATATATTGATACATATATTTTTATACAAATATATATTTATACATATATATTTATACATATAATTGATTCATCTATATTTATACATATATATTTATACATATATATTTATACATATATATTAATGCATATATATTGATACATATATATTGATACATATATATTGATACATATATATTTATACATATATATTGATACATATATATTTATCCATATATATTTATGCATATATATTTATCCATATATATTTACACATATATATTGATACATATATATATATATACATATATATTTATGCATATATATTTATACATATATATTGATTCATATATATTTATACATATATATTTATACATATATATTGATACATATATATTTATGCACATATATTTGTACATATATATTTATGCATATAGATTTAGACATATATATTTATGCATATAAATTGATACACATATATTTCTGCATATATATTTATTCAAATATATTTATACATATATATTTATGCATATATATATTGATCATAGATATGTATGCATATATATTTATACATATATATTTATGCAAATATATTTATACATATATATTTATACATATAGATTTATACATATATATTTATGCATATATGTTTATATATATGTTTTTATACATACATATTGATACATAAATATTGATACATATATATTTATACATATATTTTTATACCTATATATTGATACATATATATTTATGCATATATATTTATGCATATATATTTATACATAGATATTTATACATTATAATAATGCATATATATTGATACATATATATTGATACATATATATTCATACATATATATTTATACATATATATGACACTTATATATATTTATCCATATGTATTATGCATATATATTTATCCATATATACTGATACATATATATTGATACATATATATTTATACATATATTTATACATATATATTTATACATATAAATTGATTAATCTATATTTATACATATATATTTATACATATATATTGATACATATATATTGATACATATATATTTATACACACATATTTATACATATATATTTATGCATATATATTTATATATATATATTTATGCATATAAATTGATACATATATATTTATGCATATATATTATTCAAATATATTTATACATGAATATTTATGCATATATATTGATACATATATATTTATGCATATATATTTATACAATATATTTATGCATATTCATTTATACATTATATATAATTATACATATATATTGATACATATATATTGATACATATATATTTATACATATATATTATACATATATATTGATACATATATATTTATACCAATATATCTATACATATATATTTATGCATATATATTTACACACAAATATTTAAACATATATATTTTTACATATATAATAATGCATATATATTTATACATATGTATTTATGCATATATATTGATACATAAATATTTATGCATATATATTTATACATATATATTTATACATATATATTTATGCATATATATTGATACATAGATGTTTATGCATATATATTTATACATATATATTTATGCAAATATATTTATACATATATATTTATACATATATATTTTTACATATATATTTATGCATATATATTTATACATATATATTTATACATACATTGATACATATATATTTATACATATATATTTATACATATATATTGATACATATATATTTATTATAATTAATGTTTTAAAAGAATTATAATTAATGTTTTAAAAGAAACTGTTTTATTTCACGAGTGTGAAGAATATCGAACCCACAAATGGTGTTTAACGGTAGAACACAACAATATGCATAAATATATATGTATAAATATATGTGTATATATATATATATATGTATCAATATATATGTATAAATATATATGTATAAATATATATGTATCAATATATATGTATCAATATGTATGTATAAATATATATGTATAAATATATATGCATAAATATATATGTATAAATATATATGTATAAATATATATGTATAAATATATTTGCATAAATATATATGTATAAATATATATGCATAAACATCTATGTATCAATATATATGCATAAATATATATGTAAAAATATATATGTATAAATATATATGCATAAATATTTATGTATCAATATATATGCATAAATATATATGTATCAATATATATGCATAAATATATATGTATAAATATATTTGAATATATATATATATGCATAAATATATATGTATCAATTTATATGCATAAATATATATATATAAATATATATGCATAAATATATATGTATAAATATGTGTGTATAAATATATATGTATCAATATATATGTATCAATATATATGTATAAATATATATGTATAAATATAGATGAATCAATTTATATGTACAAATATATATGTATAAATATGTATGTATAAATATATATGTATCAATTTATATGAATAAATATATATGTATAAATATATATGTATAAATACATATGCATAAATATATATGTATAAATATATATGCATAAATATATATGTATAAATATATATGAATCAATATATATGTATAAATATATATGTATAAATATATATGTATAAATATATATGTATCAATATATATGTATAAATATATATGTATAAATATATATGTATCAATATATATGTATCAATATATATGTATAAATATATATGCATAAATATATATGTATAAATATATATGTAGTAATATATATGTATAAATATTTATGTATAAATATATATGTATCAATATATATATAAATATTTATGTATAAATACATATGTATCAATATATATGCGTAAATATATATGTATAAATATATACTTATTAAAATATATGTATAAATATAGATGGATCAATATATATGTATAAATATATATGTATAAATATATATGTATCAATATATATGTATAAATATATATGTATAAATATATATGTATCAATATATATATACAAATATATATGTTTAAATATATATGCATAAATATATATGTATAAATATATATGTATAAATATATATGTATAAATATCTATAAATAAATATATATGTATAAATATATATGTATCAATATAAATGTATCAATATATATGTATAAATATATATGTATCAATATGTATGCATAAATATATATATGTATAAATATATATGTTTTGTAAACGTGGAATACAATCGCCTAATGATATGGGCAATAATCGGTACTCGTTGGACATTAAATTAGGATTAAATAAACATCCATTAGATATTTCAAAATATAAAAAGTTAATGCGTTTAATTTTAGACGGTTAGCTAAAATACATATATATTGATACATATATATTTATAAATATATATTTATACATATATATT
>CAXBUK010000072.1:30000-35000 GCA_963978885.1 Nemotelus pantherinus | reverse complement strand
TTATACATATTTATTGATACTTATATATTTATACATATATATTTATACATATATATTGATACATATATATTTATGCATATATATTTATGCATATGTATTGATACATATATATTGATACATATATATTCATACATATATAATTATACATATATATTGATACATATATATTTATACATATATATTTATGCATAAATATTTACACATATATATTGATACATAGATATTAATACATATATATTGATACATATATATTTATACATATATATTTATACATATATATTTATGCAAATATGTTTATACATATATATATATATATATATATATATATATATATATATATATATATATATATATATATATATATATATATATATATACATATATATTGATACATATATATTTATACATATATATTTATACATTAATATGAAAAATTAAGGACCTCGATTTGGATCCACAACGACCAAAATACTTGCCAAAACTACGCATACCGGTCGGTGTCATTCCAGCAGGAAGTACAGATACAGTCGCGTATTGTCTGCACGGAACACCCGATCTGAAGACGGCTGTGATTGATATTATCCTGGATCAGACACGAGGACTGGATTTGTCAAGTGTTCGCAATCATTCGGGATTAATTCGACTGTATGCCAGCCTTATTTGCTACGGCTTTTTGGGTGATATAGCGCTAGACAGTGAGCAGAATCGCTGGATGGGCCCACGAAGATATGACTATTCCGGTAAGTGTTAAAATGCGATCATTTGAAAACGTCTTAATTATTCCATATTGCAGGATTCAAGAATATATATATATAACATTATATATGTTTCTCTGAACCGAAGAAACCAGACGATGAAGCAAACAGCCATGACGTAAAGAATAAGATGACATGTAAACACAATTGTCCTCGCTGTTCCGATCCATATATTGAGGACTGCTCGAAAACGCACGTCATGGTGTCCGGAGCTAATATATCCTGTTCATCGTAAAGTACGCCACACGGCTTAGCTCCATTTTATCACCTTGGCGATGACTATATCGACATTATTGTTGTTCGTCATACCTCAACCTTCAACTTGCTACGGTTACTTATGCGCCTAAGTCGCGACGATCCGCAGATAGATATACTGCCGTTTGTTGATGTTTATCGAACCGACCAGTTTGTTTTCCGCTCGCAAAAGCTACCATCAACTTGCGATCTAACTAGAATGAGTGGATCACGTCAAAGGATCAGCTCCAACAAATCGGCTGAGCGTACCAGGCAATGGAAATGTGACAGAGAATTGGTTTTTGATACAGACGTCCTAATCAGGTAGGTGAAAAACAACTTTGCAAAACAATATATATATTTATACATATATATATAGGCATATATATTTATACATATATTTTTATGAATATATATTGATACATATATATTTATACATATATATTTAAACATATATATTTATACATATATATTTATGCATATATGTTGATACATATATATTTATACACACATATTTATACATATATATTGATGCATTTATATTTATACATATATATTAATGCATATATATTGATACATATATATTGATACATATATATTCATACATATATATTTATACATATATATTGATACATATATATTTATCCATATATATTTATGCATATATATTTATCCATATATATTTATACATATATATTGATACATATATATTTATACATATATATTTATACATATATATTTATACATATATATTTATACATATAAATTGATTCATATATATTTATACATATATATTTATACATATATATTGATACATATATATTGATACATATATATTTATACAAACATATTTATACATATATATTTATGCATATATATTTATACATATATATTTATGCATATATAGTAAGACATATATATTTATACAAATATGTTGATCCATATATATTGATACATATATAGTTATACATATATATTATGCATATATATTGATACATATATATTTATACACATATATCTATACATATATATTTATGCATATATATTAACACACATATATTTAAACATATATATTTATACATATATATTAATGCATATATATTTATACATATATATTTATGCATATATATTGATGCATAAATATTTATGCATATATATTTATACATATATATTTATACATATATATTTATGCATATATATTGATACATAGATGTTTATGCATATATTTATACATATATATTTATGCAAATATATTTTTGCATATATATTGATACAGATATATTTATACATATATATTTATGCATATATATTTATACATATATATTGATACATATATATTGATACATATATATTGATACATATATATTTATGCATGTATAATTAAACATATAATTATACATAAATATTTATGCATATATATTTATCCATATATATTGATACATATATATTGATACATATATATTGATACATATATATTTATACATATATATTTATACATATATATTTATACATATAAATTGATTCATCTATATTTATACATATATATTTATACATATATATTTATACATATATATAAATGCATATATATTGATACATATATATTGATACATATATATTGATACATATATATTTATACATATATATTGATACATATATATTTATCCATATATATTTATGCATATATATTTATCCATATATATTGATACATATATATTGATACATATATATATATACATATATATTTATGCATATATATTTATACATATATATTGATTCATATATATTTATACATATATATTTATACATATATATTGATACATATATATTTATGCACATATATTTGTACATATATATTTATGCATATAGATTTAGACATATATATTTATGCATATAAATTGATACACATATATTTCTGCATATATATTTATTCAAATATATTTATACATATATATTTATGCATATATATTGATACATAGATATTTATGCATATATATTTATACATATATATTTATGCAAATATATTTATACATATATATTTATACATATAGATTTATACATATATATTTATGCATATATGTTTATATATATGTTTTTATACATACATATTGATACATAAATATTGATACATATATATTTATACATATATTTTTATACCTATATATTGATACATATATATTTATGCATATATATTTATGCATATATATTTATACATATATTTTTATACATATATAATAATGCATATATATTGATACATATATATTGATACATATATATTCATACATATATATTTATACATATATATTGATACATATATATTTATCCATATGTATTTATGCATATATATTTATCCATATATACTGATACATATATATTGATACATATATATTTATACATATATATTTACACATATATATTTATACATATAAATTGATTCATCTATATTTATACATATATATTTATACATATATATTGATACATATATATTGATACATATATATTTATACACACATATTTATACATATATATTTATGCATATATATTTATACATATATATTTATGCATATAAATTGATACATATATATTTATGCATATATATTTATTCAAATATATTTATACATGAATATTTATGCATATATATTGATACATATATATTTATGCATATATATTTATACATATATATTTATGCATATTTATTTATACATATATATATAATTATACATATATATTGATACATATATATTGATACATATATATTTATACATATATATTATACATATATATTGATACATATATATTTATACACATATATCTATACATATATATTTATGCATATATATTTACACACATATATTTAAACATATATATTTATTCATATATAATAATGCATATATATTTATACATATGTATTTATGCATATATATTGATACATAAATATTTATGCATATATATTTATACATATATATTTATACATATATATTTATGCATATATATTGATACATAGATGTTTATGCATATATATTTATACATATATATTTATGCAAATATATTTATACATATATATTTATACATATATATTTATACATATATATTTATGCATATATATTTATACATATATATTTATACATACATCTTGATACATATATATTGATACATATATATTTATACATATATATTTATACATATATATTGATACATATATATTTATTATAATTAATGTTTTAAAAGAATTATAATTAATGTTTTAAAAGAAACTGTTTTATTTCACGAGTGTGAAGAATATCGAACCCACAAATGGTGTTTAACGGTAGAACACAACAATATGCATAAATATATATGTATAAATATATGTGTATATATATATATGTATCAATATATATGTATAAATATATATGTATAAATATATATGTATCAATATATATGTATCAATATGTATGTATAAATATATATGTATAAATATATATGCATAAATATATATGTATAAACATATATGTATAAATATATATGTATAAATATATTTGCATAAATATATATGTATAAATATATATGCATAAACATCTATGTATCAATATATATGCATAAATATATATGTATAAATATATATGTATAAATATATATGCATAAATATTTATGTATCAATATGTATGCATAAATATATATGTATCAATATATATGCATAAATATATATGTATAAATATATTTGAATATATATATATATATGCATAAATATATATGTATCAATTTATATGCATAAATATATATATATATAAATATATATGCATAAATATATATGTATAAATATGTGTGTATAAATATATATGTATCAATATATATGTATCAATATATATGTATAAATATATATGTATAAATATAGATGAATCAATTTATATGTACAAATATATATGTATAAATATGTATGTATAAATATATATGTATCAATTTATATGAATAAATATATATGTATAAATAAATATGTATAAATACATATGCATAAATATATATGTATAAATATAT
>CAXBUK010000072.1:0-27500 GCA_963978885.1 Nemotelus pantherinus | reverse complement strand
AATTAGAGATGTGCTTAACTGCTCTTTTTACTGAGCAGTGATCGCAGAGAGCAGTTTGAGCAAAGAGCAGTTTAGAGTAGCAGCTATTCAATCGCAATTGCGATTGCAGTTTCGTGCGTACGAAAAACCGCTCGCTACTTTTGATTGCTCATTGCCAGTGTTTGCTCGTTATCTTCTCATCGCCTTCGATTTGTGCTTGATACAGCGATTTCTAGCCTCAGATTGCAATCGCATTGTATGCTTACAATTCTACTGTATTTTTCCGTGGCGATGGATGCTCATGTTTAGAACAGATGTAGTATGTTTGGGAATACGTTGCCTGCATTAATTCGGCACTTGCTAGCAGAAGAATGTATTGCCAAGTGCTTAGTAAATCGTATAGTAGTTTTGTGGTTTTAAAAATGTCATTCATTGGATGCAAGCAACGTCGTGAAATGTTATTATGATAACATGAAAATGATAACAAAATTTTTACGTGTATTAAACATGCACCCATAAGTCACAGCCCCGGTAGAGTTGGACTGCAGTCACGAGCACCGCCGCAGAAGCCAACTGGCGAACCAAAAAGGATCTCAACATGATTAGTGATACTTTCAGTTTTTCGGGCAGATTTGATTCTGACGTATCTTAGAAACTAGGCCGCCTTTTCCCAGATTTATGTGGAAATTTCGCCCGAAACAACTCAGAAAGGTCCCCAAATTCATGGTAGACAAAAAAAAAAATTTTTGGAAATTATGCACGTTTTTGCCCAATTTCCCCTATCAAAAATTTTGTCGCCCTTAATATATCACTAATATACTCCCCGACCACTTTCAATCATCGAAAGCGCCATAAAGGCAGTTTTTGCCAAACTATGGCCAAAAAACCACTTACTCCCCTACAAAACTGAAATTTTTGCATCACAGCAATAGATCTTGGCCCGTTATGTCCGAAACCACTCTAACCCAAAATTGGCCGATTTTGTCCGATTTCAGCTACTTTTGCCGTATCTTCGAAACTATGTCGTTTTTTCCCAGATTGGTATGGAAATTTCGCTCGAAACAACTCAGAAAGTTCCCCAAATTCATGCTAGACCAAAAAAAAATTTTGGAAAATATGGACGTTTTTGCCCCATTTCTCCTATCAAAAATTTTGTCGCCCTTAATATATCACTAATATACTCCCCGACCACTTTCAATCATCGAAAGCGCCATAAAGGCCGTTTTTTGCCAAACTATGGCCAAAAAACCCTTTACTCCCCTACAAAACTGCAATTTTTGTATCACAGCAATAGGTCTTGGCCCGTTATGTCCCAAAACACTCTAACCCGAAATTGGCCTATTTTGTCCGATTTCAGCTACTTTTGCCCTAAAAACTCTTTGAATAATTGAATAAAATACTTGCAAGTCCGAAAATACTCGCAAGGGCAGAAAGAAAAGAATCTGAATAGATGAGCATTTAAAATTTTCTGTATTGCAAAAGAGCAATGAGCAGTTGAACAGCATGAGCAGAAAACAATCAAATTGCTCACTGCTCTTCATAAAACTATCTGCTCTGCAAAAGAGCAGTGAGCAATTGAACAGCATGAGCAGAGAGCAATCGCACTGCTCACTGCTCTTCATAAAACTATCTGCTCTGCAAAAGAGCAGTGAGCAATTGAACAGCATGAGCAGAGAGCGATCGCACTGCTCACTGCTCTTTTCAAAGAGCAGTGCGATTAGTAGCAGTGATCGCAGGAGCAGTCCCATCTCTAGTATCAATATATATGTATAAATATATATTCATAAATATATATGGATAAATATATATGTATCAATATATATGTATAAATATATATGTATAAATATATATGTATAAATATATATGTATCAATATATATGTATAAATATATATGTATAAACATATTTGCAAAAATTTATTTGTATAAATATTTATATATATATGCATAAATATATATGTATAAATATATGTGTATAAATATATATGTATCAATATATATGTATACATATATATGTATAAATATATATGTATCAATATATATGAATTAATATATATGTATAAATATATATGTATCAATATATATGCATAAATATATATGTATAAATAAATATGTATAAATATATATGTATCAATATATATGTATAAATATATATGTATAAATATATATGTATCAATATATGTGTATAATTATATATGTATAAATATATATGTATCAATATATATGTATCAATATATATGTAAAAATATATATGTATAAATATATATGCATAAATATATATGTATCAATATATATGCATAGATATGTATGTATAAATATATATGTATAAATATATATGCAAAAATATATATGTATATATATATATGCATAAATATATATGTATCAATATATATGCATAAATATATATGTTTAAATATATATGCATAAATATATATGCATAAATATATATGTATCAATATATGCATAAATATATATGTAGAAATATATATCCATAAATATATATGTATAAATATATAT
Organism: Nemotelus pantherinus; assembly: GCA_963978885.1. Lineage (NCBI taxonomy): Eukaryota > Metazoa > Arthropoda > Insecta > Diptera > Stratiomyidae > Nemotelus > Nemotelus pantherinus. The sequence goes on along the minus strand of CAXBUK010000072.1, from coordinate 25,006 downwards.
GTATCAATATATATGTATAAATATATATGTATAAATATATATGTATCAATATATATGTATCAATATATATGTATAAATATATAAGTATTAATATATATGTATAAATATATATGTATAAATATATGTGCATAAATATATATGTATAAATATATGTGTATAAATATATATGTATCAATATATATGTATAAATATATATTTATAAATATATATGTATCAATATATATGTATAAATATATATATATATATATGTATCAATAAATATGCAACAATATATATGCATAAATATATATGTATAAATATATATGTATCAATATATATGTATAAATATATATGTATCAATATATGTATCAATATATATGTATCAATATATATGTATCAATATATATGTATCAATATATATGCATAAACATATATGTATAAATATATATGTATGAATATATATGTATCAATATATATGTATAAATATATATGTATCAATATATGTATCAATATATATGTATAAATATATATGTATAAATATATATGCATAAATATATATGTATAAATATATATGTATAAATATATGTGCATAAATATATATGTATCAATATATATGTATAAATATATATGAATAAATATATATGAATCAATATATATGTAAAAATATATAGGTATAATTATATATGTATTAATATATATGTATCAATATATATGCATAAATATATAAGTATAAATATATATGCATAAATATATATGGATAAATATATATGTATCAATATATATGTATAAATATATATGTATGATAATATATGTATCAATATATATGTATAAATATATATGCATAAATATATATGTATAAATATATATGTAAAAATATAGATGCATAAATATATAAATATCAATATATATATGCATAAATATATATGCATAAATATATATGCATAAATATATATGCATAAATATATATGCATAAATATATATGTATAAATATATATGTATAAATATATATGTATAAATATATATGTATCAATATATATGTATCAATATCTATGTATCAATATATATGTATAAATATATATGCATAAATATATATGTATAAATATATATGTATAAATATATATGCATAAATATATATGTATAAAGATATATGCATCAATATATATGTATAAATATATGTGTATAAATATATATGTATCAATATATATATGTATATATATATATGTATCAAATTATATGTATAAATATATACAGTAAAAGCTCTCATAAGCGGACAGTCACGGTTCCAAGAATTTTGTCCGCTTATGGGAGGTGTCCGTATATAAGAAAGTATCGAACACTAAGTCATGTAAAAGCAAACGTAATTAAACGACTAACGTGCTTTTACTTTTATTTGTAAAAAATATATACGTATACATTATATTATCATTTAGAAATTTAAAAAAATAATATTTTTTAAAAAAATCAAGTATATTTGACTGCTGTGTTTTTTCCCATTTTTCTCGCAAGAAACAATTTTGAAAATATGATTCAACATTTTTTAAATATTCGAACGCAACAAAATCTTTCTTTGAAAACTTTTTTAGGCTTGCAACGGCCTCTAAGGCACTGGCGTTAGAGTTGATTGGACCACGATCTTCATTTTCCTTTTCGTCACTGTCATCCGATACTATATCTAAAGTATAATTTACTTCTTCAGCCGCTATATTCATTCCGGCTTCTTCATTTTCATTTACTTTCTCTTCAATTGATAAAGTTCGATCCAATATATTTATATATATTTTCCTTTTCGTCACTGTCATCCGATACTATATCTAAAGTATGATTTACTTCTTCAGCCGCTATATTCATTCCGGCTTCTTCATTTTCATTTACTTTCTCTTCAATTGATAAAGTGCGATCCAATTCACTTTCATGCAAGTTCTTCCAAAACTCTGCTAGGGTTGCTAGTGGGAGATCATCTTCTGCATGATATTTCATCAGGTCAACTTGTTGAACTACAGATTTTTTAAAACCTGCTTTGGCGAAGCATTTTTGTACGGTATCTGGAATTACCTTGTCTGATGCGTTTTTAATAAAATAGATAGCTTCCAAAACGTTAATGGATTTTGAAAGTTGTGAGGCGGAGGAAACGTTATCAATTTTTGAAAAAACATGTTTCAAAATTAAACCATTATAGAAGAACTTGAAATTCTGAATAATTCCCTTGTCCATGGGCTGAAAAACAGATGTGGTGTTAGGAGAAAGAAATATTATTTTAGTGTTTCCCAAATTCAGATCTGTAGGATGCGACTCAGCATTGTACAGAAAAAGGCAAAATTTTACGTTTTTGAAGTCCCATTCTCCTGTCCATATCTTGAAGCCAGTCTGTCGTTATAGTCCTTGTCATTCACGCCTTCTTATTAAAAGTCCACGTAGCAGGCAAACTATTAACTGCAACATTTTTCATTGCTCGTGGTCGAGCAGCTTTCCCAACAACCAAAAGCTTTTCTTTTCCTCCTATCATATTTGCGCACAACATTATGGTCAATCTTTCTTTTGCCATTTGGCCACTTACACACTTTTCAGCTTTAAAAGTTAATGTAAGCTCTAAAATATAAAAACTTTCATCTGCGTTGAAAATATCTCGTGGTTAGTATCCTGATAGCATCGCTGGAAATTTTTGTCGAAATTGGTTCACAACTTCAATATTAACGTCCGCTGACTCACCAGAAATACACTTGAAGCTAATGTTATCCCTTTTTCTCCATTTTTGTACCCATCCATCCGATTCAATAAAATTATCATACCCCAAGGCTTAAGCTACTTCTTTGGCCTTTGTTTTTATTAACGGCCCTGATACGGCAACATGCTGGTTTCTGGCTCGAGCAAACCACTTGAAACAAATCTTTTCAATCTGTGCTGCACCATCTTTTAATTTTTTTGTTTATTGATCTAAATTATCGCTTGTATGCCATTGTCTACGAATGATTTCCTTCTGCTTTAATATTTCTGATGCTTGAGTTTTACTTATTTTAAACCTAAAATCGTTAAATTTAATTTTATACATTACAATTTTTTTAAAGCTGATTTTGAGAGCATACGTACCTCTCGCCCAATTTGCGAACACTTAAACGTTCTTGTTCTGCAACATTAACCACCTCCACTTTCTGCCTTAAAGTTAAAAAGCGTTTGGTTGGTGCCATTGCTGCACTGCACTGATAACAGTAAACTTCAAGGCACAAATTAAAGCAACAAAATCATCACCTGCGACGCCTGGCGCTTATGTGCATGCATGTAAAGGGAAATCATACATTACGGGGAATTACCGCGCTATCTTAAGAAATTATTGTTGTCCGTTGTTGGAGCTTCGAGTCCGCTCTTGAGAACGTTTCGAGTCTGTTGGTGACAATTTATGGTGTCCGTGTCCGTCCGACAGAGCGTCCGCTTATGAGAGCGTATTCTACATGGAGAGTCATATAAAAAATATGGTTTCAAAAATAAACGTCCGCTGTAGAGAGATGTCCGCTTATGGGAGCTGTCCGCAATGGGAACTTTCACTGTATGTATAAATATATATGTATAAATATATATGTATAAATATATATGCATAAATATATATGTATAAATATATATGTATAAATATATATGTATCAATATCTATGTATCAATATATATGTATAAATATATATGCATAAATATATATGTATAAATATATATGTATAAATATATATGCATAAATATATATGTATAAATATATATGCATCAATATGTATGTATAAATATATGTGTATAAATATATATGTATCAATATATATACATAAATATATATATATAAATATATATGTATAAATATATATGTATCAATATATATGTATAAATATATATGCATAAATATATATGTATAAAGATATGTGTGTAAATATATATGTATCAATTTATATGTATAAATATATCTGTATAAAAATATATGCATCAATATATATGTTTAAATATATATGCATCAATATATATGTATAAATATATGTGCATAAATACATATGTATCAATATATATGTATAAATATATATGTATCAATATATATGCATCAATATAAATGTATAAATATATGTGTATAAATATATATGTATCAATATACATGCATAAATATATATGTATAAATATATATGCATAAATATATGTGTATAAATATATATTTATCAATATATATGTATAAATATATATGTATGAATATATATGAATCAATATATATGCATCAATCTATATCCATAAACATATATGTATAAATATATATGTATAATTATATATGCATAAATATATGTGTATAAATATATATGTATCAATATATATGTATAAATATATATTGTTGCATGCACGCCAAACAAGTTGTAGCGGCGCCAGAAAGTACTAGAAACGGCGGAGAAATACTCGACATACATCTCATACATGTATTTCATACATGTATTCAAACTACAAAAACAATCATGGATAAAACGTCAAATAACTCTCTAGAAGGCAGTTTCAGAATCTTCGAGAAATATATGTCTGATACATGTGTCTCGTACATGCAATTTGTAAACAAGTCGCAGACAGAGTCCTCTAGAAAGTAAAAAGGGAACATTCCAGAGCCCCAAACCTGACTCAGATCCCACACGGTAACTGACGTTCACAATAGCTTTCCTGAAGCCAGATCAGGAGGCTTCGAGAACCCGAGACACACGACACGACTATAAATACCGCCGCGAGAGGAGCTAGCAATCAGTTGATAGTGAGTTTTGGTACAATGCGATAGATTGTACTTAATAGAAAGCGAAAACAGCGAAAAGGCGGTTATTGTGAAAAGCGATACAGCAAATTAGTGTATCCGGGCGCGATTAATTAAAAGCGATAAAGTAAGTTATTGTAACGCGGAATTATAATAGTGCGATTATAAAGTGTAAACGAATGAGTGTTTTTAAATATTTGTGTGAATAAAAGTGTAATTAGTGTTTTAAAAGAAACTGTTTTATTTCATGAATGTGAAGAATATCGAACCCACAAAAGGTGTTTAACGGTAGAACACAACAATAGGTGCGTTTTTTTGCTCCGATGCAGTGCAGAGTACAACTATGCCGGAAAAACAACGATCTAGTATAAAACAGTAGTGCATTCGCTAAACCTGACATAGGTTGCTATATTCGCTGTGGTCGCACAAAACAGCTGAAAAAAAGGGAGAAAATAACAAGTATACACTACCACAATCGATAGAAAAAAAACTAACAGAAAATTAATTCTTTTAACTTTCTACACATTATGAGGGCCTTTTCTAATTTCTTAACTACCAAAACATTCAACATAACCATGAAAACCGAAAGCCACCTCACAGAAAACAATACAACTTCTCATGAGCTTTTCTTTTTTCTATCAGCACATTCTACACTTCAACACGTGAACTACAAATGACGCATAGAATTTCTGTACTAGTGAATTCACTGGTGTAGGAGTGTTGTTGTTTTCAATGCGTCTACTCTACTCTCCGCTGGATAGAGGAGCAAAAAAACGCGCCTAATATGCATAAATATATATGTATAAATATATGTGTATCAATATATATGTATCAATATATATGAATAAATATATATGTATAAATATATATGTATCAATATATATGTATCAATATATATGTATAAATATATATGTATAAATATATATGCATAAATATATATGTATAAATATATATGTATAAATATATATGTATAAATATATTTGCATAAATAGATATGTATAAATATATATGCATAAATATCTATGTATCAATATATATGCATAAATATATATGTATAAATATATATGTATAAATATCTATGCATAAATATTTATGTATAAATATATATGCATTAAATATATATGCGAAAATATATTTGTGTCAATAAATATGTATAAATATATATGTATAAACATATATGTATAAATATATATGCATAAATATATATGTACAAATATATATGTATCAATATTGTGTATAAATATATTTGTATACATATATATGTATCAATATATATGTATAAATATATATCTATAAATATATATGTATAAATATATATGTATAAATATATATGTATAAAAATATATGTATAAATATCTATGCATAAATATATATGTACAAATATATATGCATAAATATATATGTATCAATATATATGTATTAATATATATGTATAAATATATATGTATAAATATATATGTAGAAATTTATATGTATCAATGTATATGTATCAATATATATGTATAAATATATATGCATAAATATATATGTATAAATATATATGTATCAGTATATATGTATAAATATATATGTATATACATATATATGCATAAATATATATGTATAAATAGATATGTATAAATATACATGTATAAATATATATGTATAAATCTATATGTATCAATATATATGTATAAATATATATCTATATATCTATATATATGTATAAATATATATGCATAAATCTATATGTATAAATATATATGTATCAATATTGTAAATAAATATATTTGTATAAATATATATGTCTCAATATATATGTATAAATATATATGTATCAATATATATGTATAAATATATATGTATAAATATATGTGTATAAATATATATGTATCAATATATATGTATAATTATGTATGTATAAATATATATGTATGAATATATATGTATCAATATCTACGTATCAATATATATGTATCAATATGTATGTATAAATATATATGTCTCAATATCTATGTATATATATATATGTATAAATACCTATGTATAGATATATATGTATATTTATATATGTATAAATATATATGAATCAATATATATGTATAAATATATATGTATAAATATATATGCATAAATATATATGTATAAATATATATGTATAAATATATATGCATCAATATATATGTATAAATATATATGTATGAATATATATGTATAAATATATATGTATAAATATATATGTATAAAGTTATATGTATAAATATATATGTATAAATATATATGTATCAATATATATGTATGAATATGTATGAATATATATGCATAAATATGTATAAATATGTATAAATATATATGTATAAATATATATGAATAAATATATATGTATAAATATATATGTATCAATATAAATGCATAAATATATATGTATAAATAAATATGTATCAATATATATGCATAAATATATATTTATAAATATATATGTATAAATATATATGTGTCAATATATATGTAAAAATATATATGCATTAATATATATGTATAAAGATATGTGTGTAAATATATATGTATCAATATATATGTATAAATATATATGTATAAATATATATGTATCAATATATATGCATAAATATATATGTATGTATATATATGCATAAATATATATGTATGAATATATATTTATAAATTTATATGTATCAATATATATGTATAAATATATATGCATAAATATTTCTGCATAAATATATATGTATAAATATATATGTATAAATATATATGTATTAACATATATGTATCTACATATATGTATAAATATATATGTATCAATATATATGTATAAATATATATGTATAAATATATACGTATAAATATATATGTATAAATATATATGTATCAATATATGTATAAATATATATGTATGAATATATATGTATCAATATATATGTATCAATATATATGCATAAATATATATGTATAAATATATATGTATAAATATATATGTATAAATATATTTGTATCAATATAAATGTATAAATATATATGTATAAATATATATATATGTATCAATATATATGTATAAATATATATGTATAAATATATATGTATAAATATATATGTATAAATATCTATGCATAAATATATATGTATAAATATATATATATATATATATATATATATATATATATATATATATCAATATATATGTATAAATATATATGTATAAATATATATGTATAAATATATATGCATAAATATATATGTATAAATATATATATATCAATATATATGTATAAATATATAAGTATAAATATATATGTATAAATATATATGTATAAATATATATGCATAAAAATATATGTATCAATATATATGTATAAATATACATGTATAAATATATATGTATAAATATATATGCATAAATATATATGGATAAATATATATATGTATCAATATATATGTATAAATATATATGTATAAATATATATGCATAAATATATATGTATAAATATATATGTATCAATATTTATGTATAGATATATATGTATAAATCTATATGCATAAATATATATGTATAAATATATATGTATCAATATATATGTATAAATATATATTGTTGCATGCACGCCAAACGAGTTGTAGCGGTGCCAGAAAATACTAGAAACGGCGAGGAAATACTCGACATACATCTCATACATGTATTTCATACATGTATTCAAACGACAAAAACAATCATGGATAAAACGTAAAATAACTCTCTAGAAGGCAGTTTGTGAATCTTCGAGAAATATATGTCTGATACATGTGTCTCGTATAGAGATGGGACTGCTCCTGCGATCACTGCTACTAATCGCACTGCTCTTTGAAAAGAGCAGTGAGCAGTGCGATTGCTCTCTGCTCATGCTGTTCAATTGCTCACTGCTCTTTTGCAGAGCAGATAGTTTTATGAAGAGCAGTGAGCAGTGAGATTGCTCTCTGCTCATGCTGTTCAATTGCTCACTGCTCTTAAGCAGAGCAGATAGTTTTATGAAGAGCAGTGAGCAATTTGATTGTTTTCTGCTCATGCTGTTCAACTGCTCATTGCTCTTTTGCAATACAGAAAATTTTAAATGCTCATCTATTCAGATTCTTTTCTTTCTACCCTTGCGAGTATTTTCGGACTTGCAAGTATTTTATTCAATTATTCAAAGAGTTTTTAGGGCAAAAGTAGCTGAAATCGGACAAAATAGGCCAATTTCGGGTTAGAGTGTTTTGGGACATAACGGGCCAAGACCTATTGCTGTGATACAAAAATTGCGGTTTTGTAGGGGAGTAAGGGGTTTTTTGGCCATAGTTTGGCAAAAACGGCCTTTATGGCGCTTTCGATGATTGAAAGTGGTCGGGGAGTATATTAGTGATATATTAAGGGCGACAAAATTTTTGATAGGAGAAATGGGGCAAAAACGTCCATATTTTCCAAAATTTTTTTTTGGTCTAGCATGAATTTGGGGAACTTTCTGAGTCGTTTCGAGCGAAATTTCCATACCAATCTGGGAAAAAACGACATAGTTTCGAAGATAGGGAGTTGCAGTTTGCACGTCAACGGGGACAGTCGTGCTCCGAGGCTGATCTCTTGTTTCGAGCTAAGCAGAGTTTCGGCAGTTTAATAAGTGAATCTGGTGCCACGGTAAAGGGCTTTTATGCCCTATAAACAACACAACCTGGTGAGCCCGTTCCATCTCAACATCTTCTAACTGATGGTTGTCCGTGATCAAAACTATAGTAACGCTTGATTCGCTCAAGGTCAATATTGCAGGCATAACACTGCTATTGACTTTGTTCGGATCGCCGTGACTTGTTTTGATCGCGTATAACTGTGAATTTCCGTTGCGTGTTGCACGTTTTGTTTTTCAATTGTGCTTTGTTTCTGATTTTGTTTTTTATTAATTTTTTTTCGGCGCTATAATCATGCAAAATATTAAATTAAATTTTTGCAATATTCGCGGGATAAGGAAGAATTTTTTTTCGGTCTACTGTCACTTATCCATACACAAACCGGCAATTTTGGCACTAAGTGAAACTAAGGTCGTTTCTGATACTGATATCAATCAGTATCACGTACCTGGTTATCAGTTAGTGCCCCGCTTCTCCCCCCAAAGAGGGATTGCAATTTATGTGCGTAATGATGTGCCGTTTATCACACTTAGCCAATATACTTCTGCTAATCCAGAGTTTAATTATCTCTGGATTAGATTCAAATTTTCCAAGCACATCATCTTCTTTTGTTTTTTATACCGCAGCCCTGACATGTCTGATGCAGATACTGTTCGTTCCTTTGATGCACTGTCTTCTGACATTGATAAATTGCTTGAGACATCCCCTTCATCTGAAATCATCCTCGCCGGTGATTTCAATGTGCATAACGTCCAGTGGCTCAGACACTCTTCCACCACAAGTCCGGCGGGCAGGCACGTTGAGCTTTTTAGTGAGTCGTTCAATTTGGAGCAGTTAGTAGATTGTGCAACAAGAATTCCCGACATATCTGGGCACAATGCAAATCTTTTAGATTTATTTCTAACCTCACACCCAGATAAATATTCGATCTCAGTTTCTGCGCCTCTTGGCAACTCGGACCACAATTTGATTTCGGCCCAATTTAACATCTCTTCTCTGATTAACACTAATCAGTTTTCTACCAAACGACTGGTCTGGCATTATGGCAAGGCTGACTGGACTGCGTTTAAAAAATATATCAGAGAGATCGACTGGTCCGATTGCTTTGCAACAAAGAACGTCGAATATATAGCTTCCACCATAACCGACATCATATGGTATGGAATGTACACTTTTATTCCGCATGCCTTCAAGAATACTAAACCAACCACCACCTCATGGTTTAGCTACGAATGCCAAGAGGCTATTCGCACTAAGGAGGCGGCATTCCGAAATTATAAGCTATCTCCGTCTGAGGAATCAAAAATCCTTTACAAGACTGCTCGCAATACCTGTACATCTACTATCAGAAGAGTTAAATTCCAAAATATCAAGCAGAAGGTCCTTGCAAGCCAGAAAGGAAGCAAAGGCTTCTGGTCGCTTGTAAAAAGGATTAAGAACAACTTCTCCAGTTCTTCCGTGCCACCTCTTCTTCATGGTGGTAACGTACTTTCTGGGTCACTGGATAAAGCTAATCTTTTTGCTGAGATTTTTGCTACAAACTCTTACTTGCCACCTTCATCATTGAGTCCTCCTATTCCTCCAATGTGCGCTTTCAAGCAAGGGCCTCTATTTTTCCGCACAAGAGAGGTATTGAAAATACTCGCCAAGCTTGACGTTTCCAAATCTGCCGGTCCTGATGGTATTTCGCCCCTCGTACTAAAGTGCTGCGCCTCCGCCTTGGCTAAACCTCTGCGCAAACTATTTTACCTGTCATACTCGACTGGAATATTTCCTTCCGCATGGAAGCTTGCACACGTTCAGCCCATACCTAAAAAAGGGGAGGCCTGTGATCCCTCTAACTATCGACCTATTGCAATCGTTTCGGTTCTGTCTAAGGTATTTGAATCTCTCGTGAATTCAAAATTAATGAAATATCTTGAGTTGAACCAACTTATCAGCGACCGCCAGTATGGTTTCCGTTCTGGGCGCTCCACTGGGGACTTACTTACATTTCTCACTGAGAGATGGAACCGTTGTCTCCATAATTTTGGTGAAGCAATGGTCGTTTCTCTTGATATTTCTAAGGCCTTTGACAGAGTCTGGCACCCTGCCCTATTAGCCAAGCTTCGTGCATTTGGTCTTCACCCCGTTCTTGTCAAATGGATTGAAAGTTTCCTCGTAGATCGTTCCTTTCAAGTTGTTCTGGATGGACACAAATCCTGTGTCCACACCACCAATGCCGGGGTTCCGCAAGGTACTGTTCTTTCACCAACTCTCTTTCTTTTATTTATAAATGACCTCCTTTCCTCCACTTTCAATCCGATTCATAGTTTTGCCGATGACAGCACCCTTGACTTCGCATACTCTTTTGACAGAGTAGCCGACTCTCGTGGCAATGCTACTTCTGTTAGTAGAGATCGCATGTTTGCATCGCTAAACAGGGACCTATTAAACATTATCGCTTGGGGCTCCGCGAACCGTGTTGTGTTTAATGCGTCCACAACCCAATGCTGTCGTCTCTCGCTCAAGCCTTACCCTCCTCCTACTAGCCACACTATTTCCGTTGATGGTGTGAGTGTTTCCGAATCACCTTCGCTGAACCTATTAGGATTTAACATCTCCAGCAAACTAAGCTGGACCAGCCATATTTTTCAAATTGCGAAAAATGCCATGCAATGCTTAGGATTTCTTCAGAGAGGCAAGAAATACTTTACACCAGCAGACATAGCGCACATCTACAAGACTCTCGTAAGGCCAAGACTTGAGTATAACTCCCATATTTGGGCTGGGGCAGGCCGCACTGCTTTAGCGGAACTAGACAAAGTCCAACGCAAAGCTTTTAAGCTTATTGGCGATGAAACTATTACTTCACGTATTGAATCGCTTGAGCACCGACGTAATGTAGGTTGCCTTGCTCTTCTTTATCGCTATTATTATGGTCTTTGCTCTAATGAAATATCAAGTCTGCTTCCTTGTAGAGCACCTCCTACGCGCAACACCCGAGCCTCCCAACGAGCTCACTCGCATACCCTTTCGATCAGTGCCAGTCGTACCGTCAAATTTCACGATTCTTTCTTATCTAGGTCAATACGATTATGGAACAGTCTACCATCTACTGTTTTCCCCGCCAACTATGAGCCACAATTGTTCAAACGAATCGTGCATCGCTATCTCCTGCAAATGCAACCCTTCCCTTCTTCCTTTCCTTAAATTTCCTTCCGCCAAGGCTGTGCTATAGCATAATAGGGCATCCCCTGAGCCTTGGCATCATCATAGAAAAAAAAAAAAAAAAAAAAAGATACGGCAAAAGTAGCTGAAATCGGACAAAATCGGCCAATTTTGGGTTAGAGTGGTTTCGGACATAACGGGCCAAGACCTATTGCTGTGATGCAAAAATTTCCGTTTTGTAGGGGAGTAAGGGGTTTTTTGGCCATAGTTTGGCAAAAACTGCCTTTATGGCGCTTTCGATGATTGAAAGTGGTCGGGGAGTATATTAGTGATATATTAAGGGCGACAAAATTTCTGATAGGGAAAATTGGGCAAAAACGTGCATAATTTCCAAAAAATTTTTTTTTGTCTACCATGAATTTGGGGACCTTTCTGAGTTGTTTCGGGCGAAATTTCCACATAAATCTGGGAAAAAGCGGCCTAGTTTCTAAGATACGTCAGAATCAAATCTGCCCGAAAAACTGAAAGTATCACTAATCATGTTGAGATCCTTTTTGGTTCGCCAGTTGGCTTCTGCGGCGGTGCTCGTGACTGCAGTCCAACTCTACCGGGGTTGTGACTTATGGGTGCATGTTTAATACACGTAAAAATTTTGTTATCATTTTCATGTTATCATAATAACATTTCACGACGTTGCTTGCATCCAATGTATGACATTTTTAAAACCACAAAACTACTATACGATTTACTAAGCACTTGGCAATACATTCTTTTGCTAGCAAGTGCCGAATTAATGCAGGCAACGTATTCCCAAACATACTACATCTGTTCTAAACATGAGCATCCATCGCCACGGAAAAATACAGTAGAATTGTAAGCATACAATGCGATTGCAATCTGAGGCTAGAAATCGCTGTATCAAGCACAAATCGAAGGCGATGAGAAGATAACGAGCAAACACTGGCAATGAGCAATCAAAAGTAGCGAGCGGTTTTTCGTACGCACGAAACTGCAATCGCAATTGCGATTGAATAGCTGCTACTCTAAACTGCTCTTTGCTCAAACTGCTCTCCGCGATCACTGCTCAGTAAAAAGAGCAGTTAAGCACATCTCTAATTGATACATATATATTGATACATATATATTTATACATATAAATTTATACATATATATTTATACATATATATTGATTCATATATATTTATACATATATATTTATACATATATATTGATACATATATATTAATGCACATATATTTATACCTATATATTAGTGCATATACATTTATACATATATATTTATACCTATATATTTATGCATATATATTGATACATATATATTTATGCATATTTATTTATACATATATATTTATACATATATATTTATACATATATATTTATGCATATATATTGATACATATATATTTATACATATATATTAATACATAGATATTGATACATATATATTTATACATATATATTTATACATAAATATTTATACAGATATATTTATACATATATATTTATACATATATATTTATACATATTTATACATATTTATACATATATATTGATACATATTCATATATATATATATTGATACATATATATTTATACACATATATTGATACATATATATTTATGCATATATATTTATAGATATATATTTATGCATATATATTGATACATATATATTGATACATATATATTCATACATATATATTTATACATATAAATTGATACATATATATTTATACATATATAATTATACATATATATTTATACATATATATTTATACATATATATTGATACATATATATTTATACATATATATTGATACATATATATTTATACATATATATTTATACATATATATTGATACAAATATATTTATGCATAAATATTTATGTATATATATTTATACATATATATTGATACATATATATTTATACATATATATTTATACATATATATTTATGCAAATATATTTATACATATATATTTATGCATATATATTGATACATATATATTTATACATATATATTTATACATATATATTGATACATATATATTTATACACATATCTTTATACTTATATATTTATGCATATATATTTATACATATATATTGATACTTATATATTTATACATATATATTTACACATATATATTGATACATATATATTTATACAGATATATTTATGCATATATATTTATGCATATATATTGATACATATATATTGATACATATACATTTATACATTTATATTGATACATATATATTTATACATATATATTTATACATACATATGTATACATATATATTTATACATATATATTTATACATATTTATACATATTTATGCATATATTTTGATACATATTCATACATATATATTGATACATATATATTTATACATATATATTTATGCATATATATTTATACATATATATTTATACATATATATATATATCTATATATATATATATATATATATATATATATATATATATATATATATATATATTCATACATATATATTTATACATATATATTTATACATATATATTTATACATATATATTTATACATATATATATTGATACATATATATTTATACATATATATTGATACATATATATTTACACACATATTTTTATACATACATATTTATGCATATATATTTGTGCATATATATTTATACTATAATAACTTTTATTTCTAAAAATTTTGTGTACTACACAATATATTTCTTGTTCACTATCTACGACTTGGTTCTGCAATCTACGCTGGTTGTCTGACGACTGCCGCCATCATCGATTGGTGTTGCCCAGTGTACCTTTTTGCTGCTCGCTGAGGGTGCGATCGGATTCTGCTTACTAATGTCCAACGAGTACCGATTATTGCCCATATCATTAGGCGATTGTATTCCACGTTTACAATACATATATATTTATACATATATATATTTAGGCATATATATTGATACGTATATATTTATACATATATATTGATACATTTATATTGATACATATATATTTATACATATATATTTATTTATAGATATTTATACATATATATTTATACATATATATTTATACATATATATTAATGCATATATATTTAAACATATATATTTGTATATATATATTGATACATATATATTTATACATATATATTTATACATATATATTGATACATATATATTTATACATATATATTTATACATATATATTGATCCATCTATATTTATACATATATTTTAATAAGTATATATTTATACATATATATTTATGCATATATATTGATACATGTGTATTTATACATAAATATTTATATATATATTGATACATATATATTTATACATATATATTTATACATATATATTACTACATATATATTTATACATATATATTTATGCATATATATTTATACATATATATTGATACATATATATTGATACATATATATTTATACATATATATTTATACATATATATTGATACATATATATTTACACATATATATTTATACATATATATTTATACATATATATTGATTCATATATATTTATACATATATATTTATGCATATATATTTATACATATATATTTATGCATATGTATTTATACATATATATTTATACATATATATTTATTCATATAAATTGATACATATATATTTATACATACATATTTATACATATATATTTATACATATATAAATTGATTCATCTATATTTATACATATATATTTATACATATATATTGATACATATATATTGATACATATATATTGATACATATATATTTATACACACATATTTAAACATATATATTTATGCATATATATTTATACATATATATTTATGCATATAAATTGATACACATATATTTATGCATATACATATATATATTCAAATATATTTATACATATATATTTATGCATATATATTGATACATATATATTTATGCATATATATTGATACATAAATATTTATGCATATATATTTATACATATATATTTATACATATATATTTATGCATATATATTGATACATAGATGTTTATGCATATATATTTTTACATATATATTTATGCAAATTTATTTATACATATATATTTATACATATATATTTATACATATATATTTATGCATATATATTTATACATATATATTTATACATTCATATTGATACATATATATTGATACATATATATTTATACATATATATTTATACATATATATTGATACATATATATTTATACACATATAATTATGCATATATATTTATGCATATTGTTGTGTTCTACCGTTAAACACCATTTGTGGGTTCGATATTCTTCACACTCGTGAAATAAAACAGTTTCTTTTAAAACATTAATTATAATTCTTTTAAAACATTAATTATAATAAATATATATGTATCAATATATATGTATAAATATATATGTATAAATATATATGTATCAATATATATGTATCAATATGTATGTATAAATATATATGTATAAATATATATGCATAAATATATATGTATAAATGTATATGTATAAATATATATGTATAAATATATTTGCATAAATATATATGTATAAATATATATGCATAAACATCTATGTATCAATATATATGCATAAATATATATGTATAAATATATATGTATAAATATATATGCATAAATATTTATGTATCAATATATATGCATAAATACATATGTATAATTATATATGCATTATTATATATGCATAAATATATATGTTTAAATATATGTGTGTAAATATATATGCATAAATATATATGTATAGATATATGTGTATAAATATATATGTATCAATATATATGTATAATATATATGTATAAATATATATGTATCAATATATATGTATCAATATATATGTATAATTATATATATATGTATAAATAATTATGCATAAATATATATGTATAAATATATATGCATAAATATATATGTATCAATATATATGCATAAATATATATGTATAAATATATTTGAATAAATATATATGCATAAATATATATGTATCAATTTATATGCATGAATATATATGTATAAATATATATGCATAAATATATATGTATAAATATGTGTGTATAAATATATATGTATCAATATATATGTATCAATATATATGTATAAATATATATGTATAAATATAGATGAATCAATTTATATGTATAAATATATATGTATAAATATATATGTATAAATATATATGTATCAATATATAAGTATCAGTATATATGGATAAATATATATGCATAAATACATATGGATAAATATATATGTATCAATATATATGTATAAATATATATGTATGAATATATATGTATCAATATATATGTATCAATATATATGCATTATTATATATGTATAAATATATATGTATAAATATATATGCATAAATATATATGCATAAATATATATGTATCAATATATATGTATAAAAATATATGTATAAATATATATGTATCAATATTTATGTATCAATATGTATGTATAAAAACATATATATAAACATATATGCATAAATATATATGTATAAATATATATGTATAAATATATATGTATAAATATATTTGCATAAATATATATGTATAAATATATATGCATAAATATCTATGTATCAATATATATGCATAAATATATATGTATAAATATATTTGAATAAATATATATGCAGAAATATATATGTATCAATTTATATGCATAAATATATATGTCTAAATCAATATGCATAAATATATATGTACAAATATATGTGCATAAATATATATGTATCAATATATATGTATAAATATATATGTATAAATATATATGAATCAATATATATGTATAAATATATATGCATAAATATATATGTTTATATATATATATATATGTATCAATATATATGTATCAATATATATGGATAAATATATATGCATAAATATATATGGATAAATATATATGTATCAATATATATGTATAGATATATATGTATCAATATATATGTATCAATATATATGTATCAATATATATGCATTAATATATATGTATAAATATATTGTTGAAAGTATAAAAACCTTTTCATATGGCAACACTCGCCCTATTACTCTCTGTAAAATAACTCGCTAAAATGCAAACTTCATATTTGTTTCTCTAGTTATAAGTCAGTCCGCAATAAACCTTCGAAACGGCAACAACGTGATTTTTATCTGCCAACAGGTTATGGGCCCAGGTCGTGCGTCGCCTGCGGTTATATCGTGTGTCGTAGATAATTAAATAAAAATAAAAAAATGAGTGTGCCTAGTTTTCAAATAGACAAATTGGATGGGTCCAATTACTCATCGTGGGCCATCCAAATGCGAAGTGTGCTCGTGCATTCTGAGCTATGGCAAATTGTGTGCGGTGAGGCCGTAAAGGCAGAGAATTTTACGCGTGAGCAAGCGGCAGTTTTCGACGCCAAAGACGATAAAGCCTTGGCCAGCATAATTTTGTGCATGAAACCAAACATGTTAAATCATGTAAAACATTGTACGACATCAAGGGCTGCGTGGAAAAAATTGGAGGAAATTTTTCAGCCACAAGGGCCTGCAAGAAAGGTCAGCCTGTTTAAAAGGCTTATGTATCTCCGTTGGTCGGAAGGGGGAGATGTATCACAGCATTTAGATACATTTACAGATATATGCGAGCAATTGTTTTCGGCAGACATAAATGTGCCCGACGAATTACTCGTAATAATATTGCTATCTAGCTTGCCAAAAAGTTTCGAGAACTTTGTCGTTGCGATTGAAGCGCGTGATCAATTGCCATCTCTTTCAGCATTAAAGGTAAAGCTGCTAGAAGAAGGAGCGACACGGCAAGGCACAGATGCAAGTCCCGAACACAACGAAGCATATTTCGCACAAGCGAAACCCAAGCGAATGCTGCAGCCAGAAAAATATCGCAACACAAACAACAACAAAGAAAGGCAAAATGTTGACAAGCAACAAGGAAAATGCTTCAATTGCGGACAGCGAGGGCATTATGCTGCGAAATGCAGAACAAAAGGAAACGCTGATAAAAAACAACAGCAACATCGGTCATACACCCTTTTAGCGGCAACAGCTTCTCCACTTGAAAGAGATAGTTGGTGTATTGACAGCGGTGCCACAACTCATATGTGCTACAACAAATCTTTATTTTGCAAATTTACTGAGCACACAGAGAGCGTTGGCTTGGCGGGAAACAAATACATCGAAGCCAAAGGCATCGGCAATGTTAAGATACAAACTGAAACAGAATGCATCACACTGAAAAATGTTTTATATATTCCTGACTTGAAGGCAAACTTTATGAGTGTGAGCAAAGCAGCAGATAGTGGCTTAAATGTAATATTTAATAAAAATTGTGCCCGCATAATAGAACCACAAGCTAAAGAAGTGTTAGTCGCACAAAAGGTTGGTAACCTATATTTCTTTAAAGAAAATCGAAACAAATGTCTGTTAGCTAATCAAAGTGATGCTTATAAATGGCATTGCAGATATGGCCATCTGAATTTTCAGAGCATGAAGCTCATTGTCGAAAAACAATTGGCAAAAGGAATTAATGAATTCAATTTAGATAACGAATTCAAGTGCATAACATGCATGAAGAGCAAAATTCACGGTTTGACATTTCCGAAGCAAACAGAAAGCAGAGCAAAGAACATACTTGATCTGATTCATTCAGATGTATGTGGTCCATTTAAAACCTTGTCAGTTGGAGGTTCCAAGTATTTTTTAACATTTATAGACGACAAGTCGCGCAAAGTCTTTGTTTATTTTTTGAAGAAAAAGTCTGAAGTTTTGGAGAAATTTAAAGAATTTCATAAAATGGTAGAAAGACAAACCGAAAGAAAAATAAAAGTTCTTCGATCAGACAACGGCGGCGAATTCATAAACGAAGAATTTGATCTATATTTGAGAAATAATGGAATTACTCGTCAGCTGACTGTGCCACGAACACCTCAGCAGAATGGCGTTGCAGAACGGTGCAACAGAACAATAGTTGAAATGGCTAGAAGCATGTTAACGCAAGCAGAGTGTCAAGAGTTCTTATGGGCGGAAGCAGTTGCGACAGCTGTCTACATACGCAATAGGTCACCGAGTAAAGCCTTGAATAATGCTACTACGCCTTACGAAGTGTGGACAGGTAAAAAACCAGTGGTGAAACACCTGAAAGTTTTTGGCTCAGTGGCTATATCATTAAACAAAGGACCAAAAAATAAATTCACAGCCAAAGGCAAGCAATATGTGATGGTAGGCTACTCGTGCACCTCAAAAGCTTACAGATTGTACGACCCTAGCGGCAGATGTGTGATTGAACGCAGGGATGTGTTTTTCGACGAGAATGTATGCGCAAATATCCATGATAGCAAGTCAACTCCGTTCCAAGCTACTTATGTAAGTGACAGTGCAGAAGAAGGTGAAAATAACGACGCAGATGATGGAATAGTAGAGGCAGCAAATGAAAATCTTGATCCAGCTGAAACAGATGGGGCAACAAGCAAGGAGGAGCAACAGCAAATACCTTCAGAAATAAGCCAACAGCAATTAATTCCTGTCAGAGGCAGAGGTAGACCTCAACTTATTCGAAGTGGCACAAGAGGACGACCAAAAAAGCAATATAATATGCTGAGCGCAATAGAAACTGATGGAAATAATGTTGTAATACCGGAAACTGTACAGGAAGCATTGTCTGGAACAAATGCAGAAAGCTGAAAAAGGGCAATGAACGACGAGTATGAGGCCTTAATCAAGAATAATACATGGACGCTGATCAATCCACCGAACAACTCAAAAATAATCGGGTGCAAGTGGGTTTTTAATGTAAAAAAGAATGAAGACGGAAGCATTGACCGGTTTAAAGCGCGATTAGTGGCAAAGGGCTGTAGCCAAGTTTATGGTGTCAACTACAAGGACACATATGCACCAGTTGTTCGAGCTGCAACCATTCGGATGTTGTTGGCCGTCGCAGTCGAGATGAAACTGTATCTGCACCAAATGGACGTATGCACAGCGTACTTGAACAGCAATCTCAGCGAAGAAGTCTTCATGAAGCAGCCAGTAGGTTTTGAGTCAACAACACATCCAAACAAAGTGTTGAAGCTCAATAAAGCGCTGTATGGACTCAAGCAGTCGGGAAAAGAATGGAACAAAAAGGTAGACCAGGTGTTGAGAGATGCGGGTTTTACACCGTGCAACAATGAGCCGTGCCTCTATAAGCAGATTTATAATGGTAATATATCTTTGATCGCCATATATGTTGATGATATCATTATAGGTTGTCAGTCAAAAGACGATCTCATCCAAATAAAGACGTTGTTATCCAACGCTTTCGATTGCGTTGACAAGGGTCCATTACAACTATACTTGGGCATTCGTGTGCAGCGTGAAGGCGAACTGGGTGCAATTACAATCGACCAGACCCAGTATATCAAGGATGTCTTAAGTCGTCATGGTATGGAGAAGTGTAGATCAGCATCAACTCCTTTGGATGCTGGCTTCCAGATCGGTTGTGACAACAGCGACTGCAGAAGGGTTGACGCAACGTCATATCAATCGTTGGTCGGAGAGCTGATGTATCTGGCCATTCACACTCGGCCTGATATATTGCACTCCATTGCAAAACTGGCGCAACGCAACGCAGATCCCCATGCAGAGCACGAAGCAGGACTGAAGCACATACTACGTTACCTGGCTTCAACGATGAACAAAAGGCTCAAATTCTTTGCAACTGGAAAACCACTTGAAGGATACGTAGATGCAGACTGGGCCGGCAATAGCATTGACCGTAAGTCGTATACTGGATACGTATTCTACCTGGCAGGATGTGGTTTCTCTTGGGAATCGAGGAAACAGAATTGTGTGGCGTTAAGTACGACAGAAGCTGAATACATGGCCTTATGTTCAGCAGCTAAAGAAGCAATATATTTACGCAGATTGTTAACAGAAATCGGATTTAACATTGATGATAAGCCTATAAAAATATATAGTGATAATGTAAGCTCACAACAATTAGCCAAAAATTCAATGTACCATGCACGATCAAAGCATATTTCTATTAAATACCACTTTATTAGAGAAGTTTTAAATACAAAAGAAATTGAATTAATGTACGTACCAAGTGACTCTATGAAAGCCGATATATTAACTAAAAATTTATCAAAGACGAAACATACTAAATTTGTTGATGAACTAGGTATTAAACCATAAATTAAACCATTTGTATACAGAGTCACTGTAATTTTTTACGTAATTTTATATAATACTCGTGTTGAGGAGGAGTGTTGAAAGTATAAAAACCTTTTCATATGGCAACACTCGCCCTATTACTCTCTGTAATATAACTCGCTAAAATGCAAACTTCATATTTGTTTCTCTAGTTATAAGTCAGTCCGCAATAAACCTTCGAAACGGCAACAACGTGATTTTTATCTGCCAACATATATATGTATAAATATATATGTATAAATATAGATGAATCAATTTATATGTATAAATATATATGTATAAATATATATGTATAAATATATATGTATCAATATATATGTATCAATATATATGTATCAATATATATGGATAAATATATATGCATAAATATTTATGTATAATTATATGTTTAATTATACATGCATAAATATATATGTATCAATATATCTGTATCAATATATATGTATCAATATATATGTATAAATATATATGCATAAATATATATGTATAAATATATATGTATAAATATATATGCATAAATATTTATGCATCAATATATATGCATAAATATATATGTATAAATATATATGCATTAATATATATGTATAAATATATATGTTTAAATATATGTGTGTAAATATATATGCATAAATATATATGTATAGATATATGTGTATAAATATATATGTATCAATATATATGTATAATATATATGTATAACTATATATGTATCAATATATATGTATCAATATATTTGTATAAATATATATGTCTTACTATATATGCATAAATATATATGTATAAATATATATGCATAAATATATATGTATAAATATGTGTGTATAAATATATATGTATCAATATATATGTATCAATATATATGTATAAATATATATGTATAAATATATATGAATCAATTTATATGTATAAATATATATGTATAAATATATATGTATAAATATATATGTATAAATATATATGTATCAATATATATGTATTAATATATATGGATAAATATATATGCATAAATATATATGGATAAATATATATGTATCAATATATATGTATAAATATATATGTATGAATATATATGTATCAATATATATGTATCAATATATATGCATTAATATATATGTATAAATATAAATGCATCAATATATATGTATAAATATATGTGTATAAATATATATGTATCAATATATATGCATAAATATATATGTATAAATATATATGTATAAATATATATGTATAAATATATATGTATAAATATATATGTATCAATATATATTCATAAATATATATGTATAAATATATATGCATAAATATATATGTATAAATATATATATTGTTTTGCAAAGTTGTTTTTCACCTACCTGATTAGGACGTCTGTATCAAAAACCAATTCTCTGTCACATTTCCATTGCCTGGTACGCTCAGCCTATTTGTTGGAGCTGATCCTTTGACGTGATCCACTCATTCTAGTTAGATCGCAAGTTGATGGTAGCTTTTGCGAGCGGAAAACAAACTGGTCGGTTCGATAAACATCAACAAACGGCAGTATATCTATCTGCGGATCGTCGCGACTTAGGCGCATAAGTAACCGTAGCAAGTTGAAGGTTGAGGTATGACGAACAACAATAATGTCGATATAGTCATCGCCAAGGTGATAAAATGGAGCTAAGCCGTGTGGCGTACTTTACGATGAACAGGATATATTAGCTCCGGACACCATGACGTGCGTTTTCGAGCAGTCCTCAATATATGGATCGGAACAGCGAGGACAATTGTGTTTACATGTCATCTTATTCTTTACGTCATGGCTGTTTGCTTCATCGTCTGGGTTCTTCGGTTCAGAGAAACATATATAATGTTATATATATATTCTTGAATCCTGCAATATGGAATAATTAAGACGTTTTCAAATGATCGCATTTTAACACTTACCGGAATAGTCATATCTTCGTGGGCCCATCCAGCGATACTGCTCACTGTCAAGCGCTATATCACCCAAAAAGCCGTAGCAAATAAGGCTGGCATACAGTCGAATTAATCCCGAATGATTGCGAACACTTGACAAATCCAGTCCTCGTGTCTGATCCAGGATAACATCAATCACAGCCGTCTTCAGATCGGGTGTTCCGTGCAGACAATACGCGACTGTATCTGTACTTCCTGCTGGAATGACACCGACCGGTATGCGTAGTTTTGGTCGTTGTGGATCCAAATCGAGGTCCTTAATTTTTCGCTGCATCAGCCCATTGAAAACTTCGGAAAAC